>JBBPQO010000210.1:0-13936 GCA_038092535.1 Xerocomus subilludens | reverse complement strand
AGTTGGTTTCACACATGGGACAAAAGCAGCCAACCATGGCTGAAAAGGTGCTCAACATCAACTGAAGTAGCTGTGGGGAGAAATCAGCACAGCAGTAATGTATTGTAAGACATGACCAAGCACTTACCAGGGATTTTGTTATGTAAAGTTTGGGCCTTGTAATAGTTGAATTCTAGGTTAGTCAAATGCCATGGGTATAGGCTCGGGTATGGGTAAGGGTATGTAAGGGTATGGGTTACCAAGATCCAAACCCCCACCCTTACCCACATGGTACCCTTACCCATAACCCACATGGGTTACCCATACCCCTGCTGATCCCTAATTGAGGGTCCAGTCAATGGTGAGTGTTTTTTGCACTTCTTGAAGGAACATGTGGTATGTATGCATTCATATTGACATAGTATGCTAATCTGTGATGTAGATTCCCTTCACCAACCCATATCCCAGCCTGCACAGCATCCTGATCTTGGACAACTGCTGTATCCACCATGGTGAGGAGATTCATGTGCTGGTTGAAGACATGAATTGTGCATGATAATACATGATCTCACATGGTGTGCTGATTGAGTTTAGTATGCAAGCTGATCTACTTGTTCTGATTATAATTCTATCAAGCAAGTGTTTTCTGCCATCAAGTCCTACTTACACTATTACAATCATGATCTGTCCATGATGGCTATCATGTGCACATGTTAAGGTATCACACCCAAGAAGGCAAAAGGCTATTTCATGGTGTCTGGGTACATAGTTTAGACATAGCACACAACTATGTACAGTCTAGTATTGCAAAAACAATGGTGCAGGTGTGTTCTCCTCCTTCTTATCTACTTCAAAGCCTTGTGGGACAGGAAGCCAGAGGTTTTGCATGTTGCCCTAGTAAAAGAGTTTGTAGTTAGTATTCAAAGTGCTATTTAAGCCATCATCACCATCCAACCATATTGGTGGCCCAGAAAAGTGCTGTCCACTGCAATTATAATATCACTTCTCATAGGAGACCATTTTCTTTGCTGGTTGAATACTGCTGGAGGTGTGGCTGGTATTTGATGAGGTGGCAGTATTGCTTTGCTTCTATTTTAATTCTGTGGCAATGGAATGAGAAGAGGAATTAGATGCTAGAAGACCAGAATTTATAAGCATTTGAAGAAGGAGAATAGATGTCAATGAGTTGATGTTGATGCTCAGCATTGCTGGCACAGGTGATTGGATGGGGGATAGTCAGTGTAGCCTGCCCTTTCTCCTGTATGTCTGTTAGACATTTTTGAGCATGATGATAATAGGAAAATACCAGTGTATGGCACCAATCCAATATATTGCTGGAATAAAAGCAATAGCCCCCATTAGCCCAACATATGTGAAGCCTTCATCATATTTGTTCTTGTATTGAGTGTAAAGCTTGATGTGCCAACAAGCCAAGTGTGTATCAAGGTCTAGGGCTCTTAGACTCTGTTCTTGCCTGGTTTGATTAGAAATCTGTGAAAAATGATCTGAGTGCACAAGGCTCACATCTACATCAGATATGTTGCTGTCTTTGTCATCTGAGTCATCAGACAAGGGTAGATTTTCAACTTGTTTCATGTCAACATAGATTTTTGTTGTGCTGGGATTTACACTGTGGATCTTTTTCACCATCTCCTGGTAGTCAGTATCATTATCAACATCCATTGCATTATTGACATGCTGGCTAGTGAAATATCATATTAAAAATTGACAGTAAGCATTGATAAAGTGGGAAGCAACTTACCTTTTTGCTTTTGGGGGCACAAACTTGAATGGAAAGAAAGTGCTTCTTCTCAGAGACCTTGTAGTGACTAGTGACCCTGCCTATGCTTGTCAGGGACATTGCCCAAAAAATCTATGTAGTTTTCATTGTTGATGGTAAAAAAGAGCTCCTTTGTCTTGACAGATTTATCCTCCTTTGTAGTGGATTTGCCCTTGAAGGTGGTTTTTTTCTTGAGGAAGGAATAGACTGTCAGGGTAACTGCAAAGATGTACACCTTTTTTGAATTGTGTGTTGGCAACTGTGGTGGTGAAGGCATGTGGCAGAGGTGAAGCAGCAGGCAGGGCTAATCACTATGTGACTTTGGAGTCCTACCTGGCTATATCCAAAGGCTTGATTTCTCAATCAAAATCTCCATATTGTTTTGAGAACAGCTGTAAAAACTTACTTGTCATTATCACAGCTATAATTAGTGTCAGACATGGTGAATGTTTCAATGTATGAAATGATAAACCAGACAAATATTGAACTATGGTAGAGGTAATGAAACTTTTCAGCATTAATCAGTTGAGAAACTTAGTATGAAGCTTGCCCTTGGCATGGCAAACTGATTGGTTGTATATTTCAATCACAATGGACACTAATAAAGTTCCAGAATCATAGGACATCTATTAACCAAGTTATCATAGATTGATTTGCTATTTATTGATGAAGGCATCTGAATGCATGATCAATTGGAATGCATGGTCAATTGGATTGAGATCCTGTTTCATAGACCCCTTAGTAATATATATATCTATATAACTCTTGTGCAGAAATGAGTACTTGAATTCAGTGAGAAACACAAACCTGCAGTACAGCAAACCAAAAGTTGGAGTGATTTGTGTGTTGGATTTGCTTATGTAATGAAGTGAGAATACCTAGTTGTGTAATGAACACTAGTCATTCAGTGCAGAGAGAACACAATCTGATGTCATTTATGTGTACAGATTCACAGTATACATGGTGATACAAGATATTTCTGATAGTACAAGTACAAGCACTGCAAAATATCTGATGAAATGATGAGTACATAATAGTACAGAAATGAAACAATGTATCAGAGTAGAGACATGGTCCCCTAATCAGCAAGGTATGAGGTTGATTTGATCCTGCTGGCTTGGCAAATTTAGTGCAAGCTCCATGAGATGGACCATCTGTGTCAGAAGTAGAAGAGCCAATAATACCAGTGTTTGCATCAGAGAACTTGTCTTCAGGATTGGCTTAATGTTTCTTGCCATGAACATATTTCTGGACAGGTTCTGATTGTGTGGTGATGAATGGCTAAGGAATCAGAAAACATACCACTTACTTTTCCTTGTGCCACCTTCATTAATTGAAAAATAACCTCAATGTGTCATGCTTATGCAGAACTGGATCATCTGACAAATTCAACTCATTGTATTCAGGAATGGGTATATAGAGACTGCTGGTTACAATCGAGGGAGAAGGGATGCTTGTGATTTGTTTCAAAAGCACTAAAGATAACATATCATGTTCATAAGTGACAAAGTTATGTGTATATTGAAAATGACTTACATTCTTGGTCATATATATATTTGAGATGATCTGTAAACATCAAATGTTCAGAGTCACAAATTAAAAATAATGGCAAAGAAAAAGAAAAAGAAAACTTGCACATATAGAGTACCTTTATAAATGTGCAGATTTTGAAATGAGAATGTACTTCTATATAACATATGCATGATAAGGATGGAGCACATGGTACCAATGCACTAGCTGGAAATGGCACACATATAGTACCACACAATGTGCACAGTACAGTAATGGTGAGTACAACAAAATGAGATAATAGATAAAAGATACAAAATGGCACACATAAAGAATCCAATGATGTGTGCCAATATATGGTCTGAAGTATGGATGTTAAATGACATACTGTCTGAGGTTGGTCCAGATCCATGCTATGACTGGCACAAGATGGACTTGTGTCATCAAGCTCATTGTAGATAGCTAGTAGTAAATAGATCAACATTGACATATACAGTACACATGATTGAATCATCAAAACTTACCTTCTTGCATACCTTCACATTCTTCATCTGAGGCAAATTGCAATGAGTCAAATACTGCATGCAAACTATGTGAGTAATCCTTGGCTTTCTTCCTTATATACACATAGACAGACTTGAATTTGATGTGTTGTACAGAGTGTGATGTCATTGTAGTGTATCCAGGGATGTAGCTATGGAGTGTCTCCTTAGAATGCCTAGAGTTCTTGACATTGAAGTATTCATGCATTTATTGTGCCTGAATGTTTATATTGTTGCTCATGGCCTACATTATTGTCAGTGAATATTAAGCAACAGGTCTTGTTGGTGAAAAAGATCTCACTTCAGCCAGATTTACCATATATGTTAGGACATTTGGATGCAACATGGGCTTGTCACATACAGTCACAACACCAGTGGCATCCTCCCACACTGATTGTACAGTTGCAATGGAATCAATGATCTTTTGAATGGCTTGCTGTTGATCAGCCTGCCTCTTTTCATATATATTTAGTGAGTTCAACTTTAATCTCAAAGGCTCTTGGCTGGTAATTTGGATTGCAGATACTACCTGCCTATGTATTGTACCAATGGGTGGATCCTTGTAGTCAAGGGAAAGGGATTTCAATGGCTACTTCATCTTACCAAATGAAAGTATGTATTGGACAAATTAATAGTTAGTTGCCTAAGAAGTAACAAGATCATCTGCAGCATGTTGCTTGAAAGTGTATCAAAGGAATGCTGCACCACCTTTGGGTTGGAATAAGATGGGTGTCAGATGGCAGGATATAATCACACTAGACTCTGCAAGGATGATCACACAAGAGTTGGCATATTGCAGTAGTATGAGCTGAGATTGATAGTGCTGTACTCGGTGGTATGAAACATCCAGATTTTCTTACCTGGGAATTTAGCATTGGTGATGGCCTCTCCAATGAGTTTGAAAGCACAAGTCCAGGGAAAGTAGATATCCATGATATCAGTCATTGGGTCCAGATGAGATGCATTTTTCTTGTACTTGCTTCCTGAATTTACAATGGCCATGACATCTGTGTGCAAAGCCTTGGGTTCTGTATTACGCTTATCTTGCTCCTCTTGCTTCCTGGCCCTCTTATCTCTTTTCATTGTCACATCTGAACCACTCTTATCTCCTAAGTCAGAGTTGCTTGTGTTGCCATCATTGGCTCCATTCCTATCTCAGGCCTTGTGATATGTGTCATTCATGTAGTCAGTGTTCCCATTGTCTTCATAGAACCACTACCACCCTTTGTTTTCAGTCCTTTTTTCTTGTACCTGATGAGAGAGTAAAGCTTGGCAGTCTTTCATCAGCAAATCCTCAAATTGCTTTATATCACTTTGAGGCACTTTGGAATTTATTTTAAGTAATTCTGGAAGCTAAAGTGACTAAGATCCTGTTTAACATGCGCAGCTACCAAGTTTTACTTTGGCTATGGCATTCAACTTTGTCATGTGACCTAGATTACATCAGTAGACTCAACAAACAAAAATAACATAAGCAGATAATTCTCACAGAAATTCAGAATAATGTAAGCACAAAAATCAGAATATTCTGCATCATATAAGCACAGATTTCACATGGAAATTCTGCTCATGTAAGCTCAAATCAACCAATCAAATATGAGCACAATTGAACAACACCTTGAGAGTACAATTCAGCCAATTTATTGGGTGAGAATTGATGGCCTTGTAGCCCTCAACACAGCCGCTTTTTTTAGTATAGCTACAATGGTGATGTAGGCAGAATTCATCCAATTGCACCCAACAGCCACACAACACAGCCGCTTTTTTGCACAGCCACAAGCGGAGTCCATGGGCCCCTTAGGAGTCATTGTGCACCAATATATTATATTATAATCATAATGATATGTCTTGGATTATTATTTTGTTATGTTATTATATAAGTTTACATCTCCAAGATTCCACTGATGTAATATTAGGTCTGGCTAGGTCACATGACAAAGTTGAACACCATAGCTGAAGTAAAACTTGGTAGTCACACATGTTAAACAGGACCTAAAGTACAGAAGGCATTTAAGTCAGATTCACACTTCACACTTCAAGCATCATAAAGTACTCAAGTAGCCAAGTTGAAGCATCATTGTAAAGTAGCCTGAGAGGGACTCACACTCACAATTTGAGATGATTGCAAAAAACAGTAAATGCATGACATGTTTACCACTACATCAGGAGCCTCATGCTTGAATAGGCCTCAAATAGTATATGACTATCTCTACTGACTTGTCACTTAGAAAATTTCCAAGTCTGCTCATAAGTACATACTACACAAATGGGCACCACTCAATGCTCATTGTGCAAGTCACATGATTGCAAGGGAAAAAAAAACTCCCTTACTCCACTGCATGTCACCCCCTCACCACCAGTGTTCAAATGCTGTCCCATTTTCCACCTGTTACCCCAATCCAACATGCACCACCACCACCACCACTATCACCACACCATCAGGACAGGGCAAGAATAGACCAACAATAATGATAATGATGATGCAATCCATCACCATGTTATCACCACCACCACACCACCAGGATAGGATGGGATGGACTGACAATGACAACAAACAGACCACCAAATAGACCAACAATGATGGTGACAAAACATTTCTGCAACCCAACATGCACCACCACCACCATAAGAACAGGATAGGATGGACTGACAACAACAATAAACTGACCACCAGATAGACCAATGATGATGGCAATGAAACATTGCCCCAACCCAACACCCAACACCACCATGAGGATGGAATAGGATGGACTGATGATAATGATGAACCATTCCCCCAAATTATTGCCAAGCCATCACCCATCTTCCACCACCACCACCAGACTGACTAATGACCACTGCTACAAAACATCACCCCAATCCAACATGCAACACTACCACCACCACATGGACAGGATGGGATAGACTGACGATGAACCATTGCATTGATTCAACATGCTTTACTTCTACCCCTACTACCACAAAGATGGGATGGGAATAAATGGATGATGATGATAATGACATGATCTGTCACCACATCATCATCATCACCACCACCACCACCACCACCACAGGACAGGGGGACAGACTGACAACAATGTGATCTGTTGCCACATTGTCACTACCACTACCACTATAGGATGGGGAGACAGACCAATGATAATGACAACATGATTATTATCATCACCACCACCACCACCACAAGATGGGATAATGACAATGACAACACCTGATGATCATATCATCAGTGTGATCACTGCCATGGCCTCCATGATGATGACAGGATGGGACAGTTGGTTAATACTCAATATTTTTGTCAGTATATTTAGTTGTCTCATTGTAATATTGGAACCAATGGTGTTTTTTTTGAACAAGTAAAGTGGCAATGTGCATTTGAAAGTTCTAAAGTGCCAAAGTTGTTGTAAAGCACCTCAAAGGCACTTTGAGAGATTTTGGATCTGCTTTGAAAGCTGTTGAATGCTTTACAGGTGCAAGTCATAAAGTGCACTTAAAGTTCCCACAAAGTACTGTAAAGTAGCTTGAGGATTTTCTGATGTTGTAGAGTACTGAGAAACATCCATTTTCATGAGCAGACATTGGAGATTGATGTGTGCAGTAAGATTGTGCCAGATCAATAGCATAATCTAAATGCAATGAACAATTCAGCATGAAATCAGTGATACTGATTGACCAGAATCTTACACATTTTAGGATATTTGGGCAACTAAACAGCTGGTTATCTTGATGAACTAAAACAGCATGATGCAGATCTGCAGTGGCAGATCCAGGGTTCCAAGGCAGCAGGTAGATGGATTTGTATTCAAGATGGGAACTGAACTACAGTGATACCTTGCATATAGTGCATGTATACAAATCCACACATATATATAGCATAATGATATGCATGACATGCTATATGTTCACCAAGATGGTGTCTGTATAGAAATCTGATAACTGTATTGCACATACACATAGATGTGTGTGGATTATGACACAAAAACAACATACCTCTTTTAATGCATCAGGGATTGTGGAGAGGAGTTGTTCCATATGTGTATATGCACTCCATGGCATAAAGGAAAGAAGAGAATTGCTGTTGTCATTCCACATAGCAATATTGAGCATGACCTGGGTTTTGGAAGCACAGTCATGAATGGCCTTCTTGGCATCTTTTGGAAGCCCCATCTTTGCCAACTTACCTGACTGTATGAGTTCCTTGATGGTGTTTGAAACAGTGGAAGAAACCTTCTTGTGGTATATAGAGAATGAAGGTAGTTGGATCATATTGTCAACAATCTCAAAACATTGATAAGCCAAAGTATTGGCTCCCATTGTTTCCACAAAGGCAGTGCCAATATCATTGTGGATCAGGAGAAATAGCCTCATGGAGTTGAGTTTTCTTTCTCAATTTCTTCAACAGGTCTGACAACTTTTCTTTATTCTGCTTTGGAATGTCAGCAAAGTCCAATTCTAATGTGTTGAAGCAAAGATGCAGCATATCTTCCATCACCTTGCAGAAATAAGTAAAAGCCTGGTGTATATATGTTATTGTAAGATCATTTAATACATGAATATGTCATCCTTACTCCACTGATTGGCCCTATTATAATTGCATGCAGGGGAGTAGTGTTTAAAAGTCCAGTCTGGCCTGGTTTTCGCCCTTATTTTGGGCACAACCAGACTGCAACTGGTCTTTTTTCCCCTGATTTTCAGGCAACCAGATCAACACTGTTGCCTCAGTTGCCTGTTAGTTGTCAATGCAGTTGTGACCAGTCATGACTGGTTGCAACTGGTAAATTTCCTATGTACTAACAGTGTTCACCACCATCACCACTGGACAGACAACAACAGCCACCATCACCACCACCATCAAATGGACAACAACAACAATGATCTGTTATCAGGTTATACCACTACCACCACTACCACCACCACCACCACCAGACCAACAACAATCCATTGTCATGTTGTCTCCACCACCACTACCACAGGACAGTATAGATGGACATCACTACATATGACAAGATGGACACCACCTCTGCTACTATGACAGTGGGACAGATAATGTTACATTTCAGCCCAAGTAGAGCCTAGCATAGACCTTGTAGGTCTTGGATCCCAAAGTTTCAGGAGTTGATGATGGAGAACTTTCATCAGGCCAAGGATTCAAGGAGAGACATCATTTAAAGCATGATACAGGCTTAACAGAGGTCCTTGGAAAATGACAGAGAATATATTAGAATGAAGACATAGGGATCAAGGGAGGGCATTCAGGTGATGACCAGATAACATGAGCATGAGGAAATATGATATTAGCAAAGGAGTTGACATACATGATATCAAGAAAGTAATCAGAAGCAAAGGAATGTTTGTCACTTGCTTGGTGGTTGCCTTGCAGTGCCAATCATGACAAGGAGTTGTTGCCATCAATGGCAATCATGCAATGATACTGTAACTCTGGCTCATCCTTGAGCTTTGCACACATCAACAAAATGCAGGGAAAGCATTGCAAACATGCCAATGCTCTGACATCTAACCAAATACTTCTTGGACTCATTTCTCTACCTTACAAAGAACATCCAGGCAGTAAAGGCATTGGTTAACTGGCATCCATGATGTTATAATTCATCCATTTCTTTTCTTTCTCATGATTGTCTTACTTAACATCTGATTATGCATTCCTCTCTATCATATCTGTCATCCATCATTGCTCATAATTGGGTTAATTCCATCTTCCATTTTCCTTGCACATGCTTACTCTTTATTTTCTTCCATCCAATTCTTCCATGTTCTATTATCCTGCCCTAAATACCTCTTGTGTACTATATAAGCTTGGTGTCCACTCTGTGGACTTTCAAGCTTGTTCTCCTTTTTATTTCTTGTACCCTTCCCATATTTGAATTCTATCAAATGCTTCTTCATCTGGATTGCAAGGAATCCCCTTCAATAGACATCTCTCATCCTCCTTGAGATTCACTTCATAGGAATTAGTTAGCAAAGCTGTGTGTGAGTCATCACCAGCTTAGCTCATTGTCAAGACCTCTCAACTATCAAGGGCTATGTTAGTTCCTAGTTAGGACCTAGCATAACACATGATAGGGTCTGTAAGGTTGCTAGTAGGGAAGTTAGCATCATCTTTATCAAATGACATCTGGAACTTATGTTGTACATGTCACAAATGTCTTTGACAATGCTTCTGCACTAAACAATGGCTTGCATAAGCAAATATGGCAGTAAAGCTCCAGGGAGCAAAGTGAGATCACAAGAGTAGGGGAAGTCAAGGAGCATGGCATGAACTCTTGAGTAATGAATGCAACTGATGCACTGAAAGAATCATCCAAATACTTGATGATGACAAGATGACAATCTCTTGCATGGTGAAGATATCTGTTGTGATTTACAGTAGCACATGATCCTCCCCTATCTTTTTCTTTGATGATGTCATTTGTCTCATTGTCACCCTCTGCCATCCTCTATTGTCTCAAATTCTAACAAGGGGTCTACTGTATCATCTCAGTCAATCATCATTCACCATCTATTGTCATCTCTGTCATCCATCATCATCCACCATCCTCTATGGTTGATTCTCTATTGATCTTCTATAGATCCCTCATTATTGTCTGTTGTCATCTTTCTATTGTCTTTGATTTTAACAAGGGATCTACTCTATCATCCTCCATTGTCCTTGTCATCCTTCATTGTCCACTGTCCTTATTGGGACATCTCTCTGTATCTTCTCTGTCTATCTCCTCTAGGACTCATCTGGAATTCCTCTTGGGACTTACCACAACTCATGGTTATCTGGATCAAGATCTTCTCCTTTCATATAAGTTTCTATTTTCACTCTCATATTAACTTCTCTTTATCTCTATGCTTTTCCAATCTTCTAGAATCTTCAACATGAGGCTTATCTCTCCTATGTTCTTCCATTCTTCAATCTCTTGGATCTTCTACATAAGGCCTGTCTTCCTCATATCTCTCTTATCATCTGTCATCTTGCTTACTCTTCATTCTCTGATATTCTCCATTGTTCTTATTTTTCATATCTTTTGTTATTATTGTTTACTCATCATTCTCAGATATTCTTCCCTGTTCTATTTGCCTCCCCTGAACTTCTTTGTCTTTTGTACATATATCTTATATGATACTTTTTAGCATTTCCTCATGCTTGACTTACCTGTATTTTCACCTGGATGCTCATACCTTGACCCTCATGACTTGGTTTCAATGTATCTTCTGTTGATTTCCAAGGACCTCTGTTAAGCCCATGTCATGCTTTGAATGACATCTTGTCTAAAACCCTCAACTCAATGGAATTCATCCATACCTTGATCCCTCAAACCTTTGGGGTCCAGGCATAGCAGACTTATGTTTGGCCTTGCCTGAGATCAAAGCATAACAATATCCAGCACTAAAATAGCAAAATCATAGATGGATGAAGGAGGGTCTGCTGACACTGGGCAAGAGCAAGCATGTTTTCCCACTTAAGATAGGCAGGGATGAGGTCCTTGATGAAAGGCTGCCAGTTAGCTTGTGATCAAGCTTGACATTCATGCCATATGTGCCCATCACTGTACTTGCACCAGCTAAAACCTGTGAGATGGAACCACTGGCAGTAAACAATGGGCCATGCTCACAGTTTTCCAATGAGATCCTAAAGGGCAGTCATGAAGGTCACATTTTCTGACACTTTGTGAGATACAGGTTCCCCACCATTATCTCCAATGAGGGTGTCATGTCAAGAGTTGGTCTGTAGTTGATCAATGGAAGATTCTTCATGTCATAAAGTAGCTAGTATTTCAAGACTCCTTTCCTAGGCCTATAAAAAATCATTACATCAACAGTTGTCATCCCAGTCATCCAAACAATACTAACCTGAGGTGTTGAGATAAAACTTTTCCTTATATCACTGGCACTCCCCAGGTAATCTTTGGTCATGAAAGTTTGAAGGGAATTCCAACTCCTTGCACAGGTCAAACCAACAATAAAATCACATGAACAGAAAACCCCTTCCATACACACATGTTGATGTGCAAGAGCATAAGGGAAAGAAAGTGAGAACAACATATGTCAAAGATGCCTCATAGCTGGCTGTAACCAAAGGAACATTGCATCTTGATTGGTGTTGTGGCAAAGCTGTGGAAACCAAAAGAAAACATGGCAGGCAAGGGCAACAATGGACAGCAACCAGAATGATGATAGCAAGGGGGATAACAATAGTGAGGGGAAGAGAAGGGAAAAGACTATGTGTGTGAATGAAGTCATGCACCAATGGAAGCTTATGACCTATTAACAATACCATGTGACTGTTTTTGACATGTCAGCCATGCTCAGCACTGCAGCAGACAACAAGCTCCTCCTGTGTGCTCACTGCATATGCAACTCATATAGTACAGATCTAGCATAGTATTAAATAAGCAAATGAAAAAGGGTGTGATGTGCTGCCATTTCTGCACACTGTGCACTATGATGAGTGAGACTCATAGCTACTGTGACAGGTGGTGGGGCAGTGCAGAGGGTAGGGTGGGGCAGGGTGGAAGTCAGAAGTAGATGTGGGGAAGGTCTACATGGTGCTGACATGCCATGGCAATGCTACCATACTACCCTATAGCCAAGTGGCTGGTACAATTATCTATATTTCCTTTTTGTTGATTGACTGTTTTGGAATTAAGATATTTATTGGTGATGTTTATTGGAAGTGACTGATATACTATTGCCTACCAGATACCTGGACACTCTACAAAACACTTTTACAAAACTTTATCTCTATTACTAAAATACAACTATATTGCATTCTAACCCACTACAAAGTTAAATCATGGTGCATAGTCCATTCTTTGTCAAGTTAGCAAGAATAGTGTGACAAGACACAATGTCAGGCAAAGTCATGTATGTCAAGGCTAGCTGAGTCAGTGTGTCATTTCTCACCAAAGCAGCCTAATATAATTCTCACTTGTTTGATACTGTACATCAATGTAATACTTAGTTAACATTTTACTAATGGTTTGAACACATAAACAAACAACTATGGGCAACAATGAATGGTGGTCAGCTACTCTAGTATGCTATACTCAGCCAAGTGGAGTGTAAATACAGCAGACTGTGACATAGTGTTATTTTCCATGACATTTGTGACTGGCCAGCTATCCAGTGTGCCTAGATATCTGTAAGCAATACTATCACTGGGTGAGAGTTGCAAAATGTAAACATCACCTGCAAAACCATAATGTTAATAAACACTTCTCATCTAAATAAAATTTCAAAATTACATAGAGTTCTAGATGATAGTATCAAAGTCAAGATACTCCCCAAAAACAACATCAGAATTGAGATGTTGAAGTTGCCAGAGAGATACTGGCAAAGAGGTGAAATTAATGGAGAGTTGCAAAATCTTCCACCACATGTGAGTGAGGTGTCACACCTTGTCACAGTAGTAAATTGATCTCTGACATGTGCTGGCTGCAGCTGGCATATGGCTGGCACTGTGGTAGCATCCTGCTAGTATGATAGTGCATGCAACAATGAACAGGTCTCATAGATCTCATCCATGAGGTTCTTCATTGTTTGTGGACTTTAGTACTATGTAGATTTCATTTCTAGTTTACAAGTATGTAGGATACTAGTAGGGATAGTGTTGGATATGACAGTAATTGTACACAAGTCTTTGGATCTGAAGGACCCAAATGACCCAAGAATCCAAAGGTGTTTCCAAAAGTTCCCATGCTAATCCAAAATTCCCATGCCTTCAGAAACATTTTGAATTGTTTCAGATATTTTTCACATAGGAACTCAAGTGACTTGAGGCATCCAAAGAATCTGAAGATTCAAAGACCTTTCTGGAAATTCCTGCACCAATCCAAAGTTCCCATACCCTTGGAACTTCAGATTCACTTCATGTAATTTGTTCACTTCAACTTTTCTGTTTCTTTTGACATTATGGCATCCATTACTACAAATGATGTCCTTCTTTCAGGTTCATCACAACATGATTTGATGTGAGTGTACCTTTGCCCATAGTATATATACCTTCACTCTGCTTACAGGTACCTTAGTCATTTTTGCCCTCTTAGGCAGTGGCTGAGGTGAGTTTACTTTTACTTAGTTTCATTCCTAGCTAATGTACTGTAGTACTGGGCAATCCCTGCCT
>JBBPQO010000209.1:0-14010 GCA_038092535.1 Xerocomus subilludens | reverse complement strand
TTCTGTCCTATAGTAGTAGTGGTGGTGGTGATGGCATTATCATTGTTATCATTCGTTGGGTGTGGGGGTGATGAAGCTGCTATTCCCACATTATCTGTAAGCCATGCCATATTTTTGAAACTCAGCTGCAGAGCCACCACATGGTTCAGGTCTTAGGCAAGCTTAGCTGACAACTATTGGTGATCCAGTCACGTGTTTTTCACCATGTCCAATGATTAGATGATAGGATGGCCAAGTGAAACCAGGAGTCCAGGTCTCTAAGCAACCCTTCTACCACTTCCTGGTGGATATCCAGTCAATAACCAACCTGGACTATCCAAACTAACAAGTGTACCATATCTATGCAATATGCAAAGATACTACTAACTAATCCAATGCTTTTTGGCACTGGATATGAATCCTGACTCAGCCTGGGCTGTACAATGACAGTTGGTCCCAGTTGTCCTTCACAAACAAGGCACAACCCCAATGCAGACTAATCACTCTCAAGGAAAAGGACTAAAAAAATTCTATATACACTACCTGAGTGCAATTTTGCCCTTTCTAGGGGCTCCTCTAAAGGCAGTGAGGAAAGAAGAAAGAGAAATTGTAAGTAATGACTAGTGGCACCACTTGACACTGTGGATCACATATAACAGAGAGGTAGAGATCAAAGGAGCAGAGAGACAGAGACAGAGACAGAGCTGCCATTCCCACTTTGTCTGCAAGGCATGCAATGTTTTTGAAACTTAGCTGCAGAGCCACCATGTGGTTAAGGCCTTAGGTGAGTTTAGGTGATGACTATTGGCGATCTGGTCATGCCTTTTTTGCCACACCCAATAAGATGATAACAACAACAACTGTGCATACACCGCCACAATAGTGTGCTGTTGAACAAGAGTGCAGCCATCATTTTCCAGTGCTTGTCCCATCTCTTTATTCTCAGTCAATCTAGCCCTGACCCCACTCCTACAGGAGCATTGTGGAACATGTCATCCACCAACATGCTATAAAACAAGAGCACAGCTGCAAAATCAGCCAGGCCAGGGACTTGCAGTCACTTTCTCAGTTGATTAACCCACCCCTGCCACTCCAAACACTGTTGTCCCCAAGTCCAATCTTAGACCATCCACCAAGTTCAAGGAGTGTAACACCAGGTGTGGCCATGCTCATATTGCTGGCAATGAATCTACTCACACATTGATGTTTCAACCAGCCCTTGCTTTGCTTTCCTCCCTGTATTCCAAGCACTTTTCTCTCTGTCCAGCCATCCCTTCCCAGTGCTATGACTTATGGTGAAGATGACATCAACACTTGCTCTTGTGGTCTCAGCACCTCTGCTCTACTATCAAGCTTCTGCTGAATGAGATCATCAGCATTGATCCTACAGACCCCCTTCCCCTACTATCTCTCCTGCCAAGCTTGGCCCTAGTACTGGAGCTTGGTGCAATGTCCCAAGCAGTCATTCCAATACCATGGTAGAGATCCAGAAGGCCTCTACAACACAATCATCTGGCCCTGGTACCACCACCACCAGTGTCAACAGCCTTCTGCCAAGTTCAAGGAGTCAGACACCACAGGCCACCCATGCTGATGTCACTGGCAATGAATCCACTCACACTAATACCAATGGTATCATTGGCATCACCACCCTCACATCAGCATAGCTCACTTTCTTTTTATTCAGACTTGACATCTGTCTTAACTGTGTCAATCCAAATAACCATCTACATCCTTGTCTCTCTTTGCCCTAAATCCTCATCATGCCACACCAGTCCTCATTTGTGCCACACCAGCTCAATGTGGATCACACCTTTGACTACCAAAGCAACCCATCACCTGGTTTTCTTTTCTTCTGAAAGAATTATCCACCATTTGTGAAAAGACCTGATAATTCCAAAGCTCAGACAGTGCCATTCAGTTGGTAGTCCTCATTTCAATACCCATATCTGCTCTCACTTCTGTGTCTCAGTTTTTGCACTGATGTCCAACATATAGGTTTATCCAATTACTGGTTGACTGAAAATGATGTTCTATGACCCATCTAGAATCAGCAAGCACCACCAACTCCAGTTTGTCTTTTCTTTTCCCTTCCCCCCCTTGTAATTTACTAACCACACATCTGTAGTGTGTTCTTTTCACAACACTTTCAATATTCCCAGCATCATTGGCATCTTGCAACCTACTGATTCATAGCTCATGTTATCGACCTCAGGGTGGGTAATTTAGCATTGTAGACAGGCATCATTGTGGGTGATGATGTGCCATGTTGATATTGTATTTGGGTGAAGCAAGCCAGGGTGGGTACTCATCATCCTCTATGCATGAAACCAGTGAGCAATGGATTCTCCAACAAGTGGACATCCAATATAATATATATATTATATTTCACATTTTGCCAAAAAAAATGATCATATGTCTGAACTTCAAGTATGCATAGTAATCTTATTGTTTGCTTATATCCCAAGCATGGGTAACCATGTGGACTATTGCAAAACCTGAAATATAAACAGAGCTAGCACATGAACATGAAATTCTAAGTTTTTGTGACAATTTCAGCTTTGTCTCTGCCTCAAATTCAAATTAACATAATGTACAATACAATACACTGGCAAAAACTTCAAATCTTGACAAACATGTTGGCATGCATCCAGACCTCAAGCTTAGTGAAAACATGCTCTGACCACCTCAGCTGATCTGTGTTTCCTTATGCAATGATCAGGGAGTATGAATATGAAATATACACAAGTAGACACAGTAGAACAAGAAATGAGACTGATCTCAGAAAATATTTATTATCAGATCTGCTTGGTTTATTTTCTTATGTTCACTTCTATATGGATCTTTGCACTATCAGTCCTTGTCCTAGAAATTTTTGAATGCTTATGTATGCACTCTTATGTTTCTGTAGTACACATCATAACATTGGTGCATTACTGTGCAGATATACACTGGTATGTACAATGTGATATGTTATGCACTACTCTGCTCTGTTATGTACACATAAAAAATGCTACAAAACAGCACAGGAAATGTCTGAGATGTGTGCATGGCAAGAGCAAATAATGGAGCACTGGAGAAAAGCAGGGCCCAGAGTGGGAGGGCAGTAAATGCAAAGAATGGGGCAGCAAGAGGGAAAATAGTCTAGTCAGAGGCCTGGGGAAGAAGAGTGGTGAGAGCAAAAATGCTGGATTCATTTCAATAATGCTCAGTACATGGCTCCATCAGCCTGAGTGGACCTTGACCACTCTTTTTTGCTGGGTTATTCACATAGTTAATATGTATGAAGACCAACACTCAAAGTACTTATAGTGACCTCAAAAACCCTTTCTATACTAACCTTGACTGCAGTGCACAAAGCACACTACAAGTGACTGTGGGATTTTAGCTTAGCTTTGGTGGAGTTATAAATAATACTCACTCTCAGCTACAAAAGTGCCCCCTGGGTCATGTGATTTGGTTCACACATTATTGAGATACAACCATTTCAAAACAGCCATTTCATGAAAAGGGTTTTTGAGCTTTTGTATTGACAAGGGTATTTGGATATTATTAGTACTTAATATAGCTTCCCTTTGCTTTAAGCACTGCCTGAATTCTTCTAGGAATACTCTCAATCAGTTTCTGACACTCCTCAACTGGTATCCTCTCCCACTCCACCTGAGCCCTTTTCCACAACTCATGAATTCCATTAGAAGGGTTTTCATACTCTGCAAGACTCCTTTTAAGCCATCCCCAGAAATGTTCTATAGGGTTTAGGTCAGGAGACTGTGGGGGCCAACCCATAGTGTCAAATTCCTGCTCCTCTGCCCACTCCTTGACCTTCTTTCAGGTGTGCTTGGGATCATTGTCTTGCTGAAAGATGGTATAAGGGGAATTGAAACCATAATACTCCAGTGTTTGATGGAGCTCATCCTTCAAAATCTGAAGGTAAAGGTCCCCATTCATCCTGCCATCAATCTTGGAAGCAAATCCAATTCCCTCTCAAGTCATATAGCCCCACATCATCAGAGATCCTCCTTCAAACTTAAGGGTTCCATCCACCAGTCTATCATTAAGCCCCTCACCTGACCTTTTCCAAGCCCGTTTATGTCCATCTGACCCTAGGCAATTGAATTTGGTCTCATTAGACCATATTACCTTCTTTCAGTCCTCCACAGTCCAATCCTTGTAGGCATAAGCAAAATTCAAATGAGCCTTGTGATGCCTAGCAGAGAGAATAGGATGTTTGAACTTGACCACAGCCTTCATACCAGATTTCTTCAAGTAAAGATGAACTGTGCTGGCAGATAGAGACTCATTGATTATGTTGGGTAGACCTTTGGTCACTTGGATAGCATTTTCAGCTCTGCCAGAGGTGATAAGATGCTGGACATGGCAAATATTGGAAGGGGAAAGCTTGGAAGGACAACCTTCAATAGCTCTGGAAAGAGTAGAATGCTTCTTGGAGCAAGGTTTGGATATAGCAGAAGGGCTGACACCAGTTTGCTTGGCAATGGCTTCACCAGAGTGGCCAGCATCAAGCAAAGAAAGGATGGTGTTTGTTAAGTGAGGGAGAGGCATTTAACCATGATAGAAGTTGAAAATCAAGAAGTGTGTGAACTTTTTCAAACTCAGATATGCTATTTACATGTATATCCTTGTTTGTATTAACAACCAACAACAAATAATCAATGATTTGACTGAGATTCTAGTCATCATTTCAAAAGCTTAAAAATCCATTCCATGACTTGGCTGTTTTAAAATGGTTGTATCTCAATGGCATGTGAACCAAATCACATGACCCAGGGGGCACTTCTGTAGCTGAGAGTGTGTACTATTTATAACTCCTCCAGAGCTAAGCTAAAATCTGACAGTCACTGGCAGTGTGCTTTGTGCACTGCAGTCAAGGTTAGCATTGAAAGGGTTTTTGAGGTCACTGTAGTAAAAGATAGGTGGATGATTTTCACCACTTCCTGACCATGCAGCTGAAGTACTCATATCAACAACTTGTTTCCTGAATTAAAGTAGAACAAACTCACCATCTGTTGCTCCTTTGCAAGAGCATTCCAATATACTTGGAATTCTTCTTTGCTGCTGGTTATGTTCACTTGCTTGAGCCATCATTTAGCACAAAGATTGTTATGCAAAGTGTATGACAAAGGTCTGCTTACTAGTCAATATCCTCAGGCAATACTCACAAAGAGACCAATGTCTAAGAAGTTGATGTTCAAGAGATTCAAGGATATGGAGGTTTGAGTGGGAGACTTGACTAAGGATAGTCTTAAAGAGACTCAAGGGTTTCAAGTAGGAAACTCAATGAAGGATGAATCAAGATGATATGCTTGTATTGCACAAATCAAGAATAGTGATACAAAAGAACAACAACAGTACTTATAGATAAGAGCAAGGTGTACAAACCAAGAAGACAAAGAAGGAAAAGATGAATATGGAATACTATGGAAGGTGGGGAACACAGACCGCTGTGAGAGAAGTGGCAGAGGAGGGAGATAAGTCCATTTACAAACGAGATAGGAGAATAGAGCCAATACCAGCAACAAAGATAAAACTGTCATTAGAGTATGTTCTTCTTCTTCAAGTATGAGTAGGCAAATGGTAAAGAAATGGATGATAGGATGATAGAGAAGAAAAATTGTAATATTACCCCCATTGTACAATTGAATCCCTGATTTGATAAGAATTCCTCTATCAGCCCAGGAACTAAGCTCCAGAGATAGAGGGTCCACCATAGATTATGGTTGCCTGAGAGGGGGAAAGACATTTGAATGGACAGTCATCCACAATGTGTTCAGATTGAGAACATATACCACTGTTTCGGTGGGGGCAGAATCAGACAGAATCTCCCCAGTTGTGATAGTAGTCACATTGGTGAATGAGATATTGATGGGAGGCATGACAGGAGTACTCAGAACAGTCCTTGCAATAGTACACATTGCAATGACATTGAAAGCAAATAGTGTTGGAGGATGCAAGAGAGAAAGGATGTTGTTCAATGTGAGGGAGGATACAAGTAGGAGAGGAAAGAGTACAATTGCCATTAGAAAGGGTGATAAACCAGGTGTGTCTGGTGGGAATAGGGATAGTGGTAGACTCATAGGAGTCATCAGATTCAAGGCTAGGTTTGATGGTAGTGGAAGTTTGAATAGAGGAGGAGAGGAGAGATAGGATTCGAGAGATGTAGGGGGAATGGAACAAGGAAGGTTAGAACAAGGGGAGTGGAGAAGGAATTGGTCAACATGTTTCAGGTAGGAGTTGTGCTGGTCCTGAGGTAAAGATAAGTAAATCTGATGAAAAGTGGGATAAATGATGGAAGGCATGAGAGATTCTACAAAGGTGGAAAAACCATGAATGTGAATAATATTGTGAATAGAAGAAGGAAGAGTTTCAAGGGTGAACCAAAGGAGAACTTCATTAGTTTCCAAAGCTTGGAGTCATTGAGCAAGGGAAATATCATGGAGTAGATGAATAAGTTTGTGAGTAATTGTATCATCACAATAGAGGGGGTCATCCTCAAATGCAAGAATATGGGGGGTGTCAATGACCATGGTGTAAAGGAGATGAGCAGCATGGGTAGAAAAAAACATTGGGTATATATGATGAGAACAGAGTGGGAAACTAGGGGTCAACTGCAGCAAAGGGGCAACAGAGGAAGAGAGGAAGGCCATTGTAGTTGGAAAGTGGCTTTCATTTGTGAGATACTCACAAAGAGACCATCGAGCAAAGGGAAGTCTACCTTATCAGAGGTTATGCTGTCATTTATAAGAGGAGAGGATGGAGGCAGAGTGTCAGAGGCTTGATTCAGATTCCCAGGTGTTTTCTGCTGAGGAGTAACCTTTCCAAGAAGTCAGGTACAATTATTTGGCCTTGAGACCCTTGTGGGAGAGGATAGTCTCCACTTCATATTCTTCTTCATTATTGATGATGTTAGGTGGAGGTTTGGAAAAGGAAGGTCCATACAAATCGATGGAGCAGTAAGAGGATAAGAGGGAGGTGTGGAAGACATTGTGTATTTTCCAGGTACCTGGAAGTCAGAGTTGGTAGGTAAGGGAGGATAGAACTCGGATGATTTTGAAGGGGCCCAGTCATTTGGGTGCAAGCTTCTGAGAGGGGTAATGAGGACAGAGATTAGTTGCTTCAAGCCAGACCTTATCACCTACTTTCCAGGGGGAGAATTGTTGGGTAGATCTGGAGAATATAAGTTTCCTAGTGGATTCATGAGCAGCTAGTGCTTCTTTGCAAGCTTTGTCTAGGGAAGACAATATGTTTTCAAGAGCAGGGAGGAAGGTTTTACCCAAAGGAGGATAGGAATGAGGTTCATAGCCACAGAGGAGGGAGAATGGTGATTTCTTGGTAGAACTATGGGGAGCAGAGTTATGATGGAATTTGGCTGACGATAAGGAATCTGCCCAGGAGGAAGGATTGTTGGCACAAAAGATGCAGAGATATGTTTCAAGTTCTTGATTGGTTTGCTCAGTTTGTCCATCAGTCTGAGGGTGATAAGCCATGGATAATCATACATCATATTTCAAAAGGCAGGCAAGTTCTCTGGTGAAGGCAGGAACAAATTGAGGACCACAATTCAAGATAAGAGTATCATGGAGACTAAAGTGTTTGAAGAGATTGTCAAAAAATGTCTGAGTGATTTCAGTGGCATCAATGGTTTTGGAACAAGGAGTGAGAATTACTCCCTTCACAAGGCTGTGGTTTACTATGACCACAATAGAGTCATGACCAGCAGAGGGAGGGAGGGAGATGATAAGATCAATAGAGAGGTGTTTGAAAGGAAGGAAGTCCAAGAAGGAAATGGGAATGAGAGGAGGGATGGTGCGGTGGATATTGATCTTGTTCTGCTGACAAATTGAACAGCCATCGATGAAGTTCCTGATGAAGGAGGAGAGACCTGGCCACCAGTAGTCACATTCAAGGATAGATATGGTATGGAAGATTTCCATATGACCAGAGGGAGGGAAAGAGTGGTTAGCATGGAGAAGGGCAGATCGAGAGGAGGGGGGATGAACATACAACCCTTGAAGTACAGATGACCATTGTTAAAGGCCCAGTTAGAAAGTGATGCTTGAGAAAGGAGAGGGGAGCCATCCTTAACTGCAGAAAGGACATGAAGAACCAAGAAATTAGAAGGAGTGGAAAGTGTGATGGATTTGGATAGAGCAAGATTGAGAGCATTAATGATGATAGGATTGGGGATGATGGAGTCTTGGTTATTGAGGAAAGTATTGGAAAGGTCTTTATGGGAGAGTGTGTCCACAGGTCCCATCTGAGAGCTGGGAGTAATGACCCATTCAATGTCAAAATCTTGAAGGCAGGGTGTCCAACAAGCTTGGCAATGAGATAATTTATGAGGAGCCTTAATATACAAGAGGTTTTTATGATCGGTGATGATAGAGAGAGGGAAAAGTGTCCCAAGGAGATATGTTTCCATTTGGTAAGAGCAAGGATTACTGCCAGAAGTTCTCAATCATAGATGTTGTAATTGTGTTTGGCAAGGGAGAAGGTTTTAGAAAAATAAGCATGGGGATGGAGGTTTCCATTAGGATTGTTTTGCATAAGGATGGCTCCTGCACCAAGTAGGGAAGCATTGGTTATAATGGAGAAAGAACAAGAAATGTCGGGGATAGAGAGGACTGGGGTAGAGGAGAAAACTTGACAAAGGATATTGAAGATGCATTGTTGGAGAGGACTCCAGGTCCAAGGTTGGTCCTTCTTCATAAGAAATGTAAGGGGAGAGACAATGTTGGAATAGTTGGGGATGGATTTGCAATAGAAATTAGCAAAACCTAGGAAGAAATGGACACCCTTGATGAAGGTGGCAGGTTTTCAATCAGTGATGGCAGAGAATTTGGTAGGGTCCATATGAATGAGCCCATTTCCAATAATTATTCCCAGATATTCCATAGTAGGGGTGTTGAAGGAGCATTTAGAAATTTTGACAGAGAGGCCAACCTTACAAAGTCTCTCAAGAACTTGTTGAGTATGTTCATGGTGGAGTTTTAAAGTTGAATACTGAGGTCATCCATATAAATCTTAAGCCAGAAATTGGTGATCATATCAGCAAAAGTATGGTTCATGAAAGCTTGAAAAGTAGCAGGAGCATTACAGAAACCAAAGAACATGACAGTGGGTTTGAATAGACCAAGGGGAGTAATAAAGACTACTTTCCATTGATCAGCTTCTTGGATATGAACATTGTTAAAACCCCAACAAATATCAAGCTTGGTGAAATAGTTGAATTCCTTCATGTTATTGACAGGTTCAGAGATGAGGGGAAGAGAATAAGCATTTCATAGTGTGACTGTTAAGATATCAGTAGTCCTGGCATGGGTGGAGAGATCCATCTTTCTTAGGGACGAAAAAGAATGGGAAAGCTTAAGGAAACTTTGAAGGGACAATTTGACTGGTTTTCAGATGTTCATCAACAAAGGCTTTATAGGCTTCCTTTTCAGCTGAATTGAGCAGGCACACCTTGGCAATCTTGGGTACAAAGGTATCCTTTAAGTCAATGGTATGATCCACAGAACAGTGAGGAGGAAGTTGGGCATGGGTAGATTTTGAGAAAACATCAGCAAAGTCAGAGCAGAAGTTAGGAATGGATATGTCTTTGGATTTCTCAGTGTCATATCCATGATTTTTGCTAAGTCCAACTCTGTACCTCTGGTCTTTTCAGAGCATTCTTGCTTACCAGACCATTCTGAGTCACTGGACTTGCACGTGTTTATTCACCATTTGACTATCTTTGATATCTTGTTTTATCATTTGTAATATTCTAACAGGTGCTGACATCAAGGGGCTATTATCACCGCTGTGTCTCACCTCCAACATGTAGGGGTTACCAGGCATAATCCAGAATTGCCAACACTGTCATTCTTGCAACAGGTGTTACACGAAGCATACGATGGTTCCTATCTTACTAATCCCATCTTAAGGCGATACTCAAGAAGACCAATGTCCTAAGACTTGACGTTCAAAAGGGAAAGGCTGAGGACTAGGGTAAGGGATCGAGGTAAAGCTCAACAAAGGACGAAGGACTAAGGGTTCGAGCTGTTGCTCAACAAGGGACTGAGGACTGAGGATTCGAGATAACACTCGACTAGAGATGAGACAAGATTACGCTTGTATTGCGTAGATCGAGAATAGAGAACATACAGGAGATGACAGACTATTTATAGGGAGACTAGAATGCGCATGGACCAAGGAAAAGAACATGATGGAAGGTAAAGGAAACCAATAGAAAGATGAAGAAGGTCGAAGAATGGGGCTTAGTCAGAGACTAGCCAAACTAAGTGAGGAAGAGTGACAAATGAGAATAAAACCGAAGTTGTCATAAAAGATTCCACGCCAGGAGCGATAGGGACGTTGGAAGATAAACAAGAGGATACAATGAAAAGGGGAGAAAATTGTAACAACAGGTGGGTCCTCTGAACTTCTGCCAGAATTGCCAATACTATCACTTTGTTCTGTATATAAACTCTGTACTTGGCTCCTGTACCCTCAGTTTGAATATCAATTCTAGTTCTGATTTTCCCCCTCACACATTTGGTCCTCCTCTTGTCATCCTCTCCCTCAGCTCATTAATCTTGATGCACCTTGCTTGAACCTCTGACTCTCAAACCTCTAACCTCTGATCCTCCAACCTCCAACCTCTGACCTTCTGCCCTATGCCTGTCCCTCTGTAATACTAGGGACTTGCATTCAACAAGGGTGCACCATATAAGGTGAAGCCAATGTCCCTTCCATCCAGACACTGACTCTGGAGTTCCAGAGTTTCGTCAGGAGATCAGGATCAACTTTAACACTCAGCTTGAGTGAGCTCCATGGATATGGTAAGCTTCTCAATACTCTCTTTGGGGGAGGATTGTTGACAGTTTGTTTTAGTCCTTGTAGAGAAACAGGAAGGCACATGGTTCTATTGTTTCAAGGTGCTAGAAGGACATGGTTCAATGTGAGGGAAGGAGATATCAAGGTGGCTTCTCTTCTTAAAAATTCCATGCTCTTTTGATTCCAGTGGAGACTCCAATGGTAAAAATCTCAGCAAGTTCCTCTGAAGGTTTCTAGTAGCATGTCTGAAGAACAGAAAAGATTTCATTGTCACTCTGGCCCAAGATCTTCAATGAGTTGACATATTTGTTGAGCTTTGAACAAGTGGCTTCTTTTTTGGGGGTAGAAGGTGACATGGTCTTGGTATTTTGAAGGCTCTGGGGAGTGGGAGTGGTGGAGGGTCAAGTGGACAAGGTATGAGTGGTATAACAGTTATTCACACCCTGTCCTTTCTTCCTGCATTGGAAGAAAAGTCTATCTTGTATGCATCTAGTTCATTTGTTGGAAGTGAGTTTGGATAAAGAGATGCTGTCAATATCCATGGAATTAGGGTCTCTTTGAGGATGAAAGGTGAAGGAGGGTTGAGGTCATCCACTCTGTGTTATGTGAAGCATATGCCAATGTCTGCTTACTTGACAATGACCTCAGGCAATGGTCACGAAGAGACCAACATCTGAGAAGTTGGCTTTCAAGAGACAATGAGGACAATGAGGGATTGAGTAGAGGCTTGGCTGAAGATAGTCCTTAAGAACCCGAGGGATTGAAACTAGATATTATGCTTCTATTGTGCAGATCAGGAATGCAGGATACAAGGTAGTGCAACGATATTTATACGATCTAAGAAAGTGCATGGACCTAGGAATAGAATCAAAAGGAAGAGCTAAGAACATGATGGAACATCAAAGAACATAAGCTGATGTAAGAGAATCATCAGAGGAGAGATAAGCCCATTTACAGATGGAGAAGGGAAATGGAGTTAAGACTGGAGATGAGAATAAACCTTTTGGTAGAATAGGTCATACCTCTCCAAGAATGGTTTGGAGAATGATAGAGGAAAAGAAGAACATGATGGAAAGGGAGCAAAATTGTAACATTACCACTGCTGTACAATCGAATGCCTGATTCAACTATAAGCCCTTTATCAACCCAAGAACTAAGCTTCCAAAGATGATGGTCCACTAAATATAGCTGTTGCCTGAGAAGGGAAAAGGCATTCAAATGGACAGTTGCTAATGATGTGCCCAGCTTGAGAACAATTACCACAGTTTTGATAGGGGCAGGCTCAATTGATATGGCCCCAGTTATGACAGTAGTCACATTGGTAAATGAGACATTGACGAGATGTGTGACTGGGGGCAGTGACATGGCAATGGGGACAGTAGTACTTGGTGCAATCTTTGTGATAGTGGCCACTATGGTAACACTGAAAGCAAGTAGTGGTCGTGGATGCTGGGGGAGTATGGTGAGGCTCAACTTGAGGGAGGATGCAAGTAGGAGAAGAGAGAGCATGACTGCCATTAGGAAGAGTGATTATTTGAGGGCATTCAGTGGGGACAGGAATCGTGGGAGGTTCATAGTCATCGTCAGATTTGGGATTGGGTTCGATGGTGGTAGAGGTTTCTAACAGAGGAGGAGATGAAAGATGGGATTCAAGAGATGGAGGGGAAATGGGAAGAGCAAGAGCAAGACAAGGAGAGTGGAGAAGGAATTGATCAACATGTTCTAAATAAGTGTCACATTGGTTCTGTGGTAAAGACAAGAAAATACAGCGAAAAGTTGGGTGAATAATAGTGGGTATGAGGGATTCAACAAAATAGGAGAAACCATGGAGGTGGAGGATGGTTAGAATATGGGCGGGAAGAGCTTCTAAAGTGAAACAAAGAGAGATCTCATTGGTTTCTGAGAATTGAAGGCGTTGAGCAGAAGAAACATCATGGAAGAGGTGAATGAGCTCATGGGTAATGATATCATCCTGGTAGAGCGGGTCATCCTCAAAAGCAAAAAGGATATGAGGGGTGTCAATAACAGTGGCATAGAGGAGGCGAGCAGCATGTATTGGAAGGAACATTGGGCAGACATTCCAAGAGCAAAGGGGAGAATTTGGGGTGGATTGTGAGGAGGGGACAATGGCAGAAGGAAGGAAAGACATGGTGAAGGGAAGATAGTTTTCATTTGTGAGATACTCATGGAGAGACCATTAAGTAAAAAAGAAACTACTTTGTCAGAGGTGGTGATGATGTTTATAAGAGGAAAGAATAGAAGCAGAGTATCAGAGGTTTGATTCGGAATCCCAGGTGTTCTCCACAAAAAAGTACCCTTTCCAGGAAGTTAAGTACAATCTTTTGGCTTTGGGACCCTTGTGGAAGAGGATAGCCTCTACTTCGTATTCTTCTTTGTTATTGATGATGTCAGGTGGAGGCTTGGAGAAGGAAGGTCCATAAGCTTTAGTGGAGTGATAAGACAATAAGAGGGAGGCATGGAAAACATCATATATCTTTCAGGTACCTGGAAGTTGGAGTTGATAAGTAAGGGGGAATAGAATGCAAGTGATTTCAAAGGGGCCCAGTCTTTTGGGTGCAAGTTTCCAAGAAGGATAATGGAGATGGAGATGGGTTGCCTTGAGCCAGACCTTATCTCCTACTTTCCAGGGCAGAAATTGTCAAGTAGATCTAGATGACATGATCTTTCTGGTGGATTCATGGGTGGCAAGGGCTTCTTTGTGAGATTCATTGAGGGAGGATAGTCTATTTTCTAAGGCAGGAAGAAAGGTTTTGCCAAGGGGGGATAGGACCTGAGTTTGTAACCATAGAGCAAGGAGAATGGGGATTTCTTGGTGGAGCTGTGGAGGGTGGAATGATGGTGGAATTCTGCAGACAATAATGATTGTGCCCAGGATGAGGGATTATTGCTACAAAAGATATGAAGATATGTTTCAAGCTCTTGATTGGTTCATTTGGTTTGTCCATCAGTTTGAGGGTGATAGGTGGTAGACAGTTATATGTCATACTTCAGGAGGTGAGCAAGTTCTCTGGCAAAGGTGGAAGCAAATTGGGGGCCACAATCAGAGATGAGGGTATCATGAAGACCAAAATGTTTGAAGACATTGTTGAAAAATACTTGGGCAATGCTGTCAGCATCAATAGTCTTGGAACAAAGAGTGAGGATTACCCCCTTTATAAGACTGTGGTCTACTATGAC
>JBBPQO010000208.1:0-14026 GCA_038092535.1 Xerocomus subilludens | reverse complement strand
TTACTAACATGCTTGTTTCTCTTGTAGACATGTGGGTCATGTTCATAAAGACTGTCTGGAGTACCAATGCCCCCTCTATCTTTAGTAGGCCCCAAGTCATATCCAATATAACTGTCCTCATCATCACTCCCCTTGTTGTATCATTTCCTTGTCTAGTTCATCATCTGGTTCCTCTTATGGTTGCAGCCATTCCACCACTAGTTTGTCTTGCTCCCCTCATTCTTCTTGTTCTCCTTGTTCTACTCCTTGTTGCCCTCCTCACTTTGCTCCTCATCCTCATCCTCCTACCCCACCAGTGCATGATGAGACTTATGTCAATGACCAATGGGACAATGCTTGTTGGTCCAACATTACCAGATCTCCCAGTCCTACCTATAGTGGTCTCTGAGCAGGAGACTCTTCTTGGAAGCTTTTTGTTGGTGTTTCAAGCCTAGTAGAGGGGCAATGTTATGTTTTCTCTTTTCTTTATTCTTGTTTACTTTCATGCTAAGCCTAGTGTTGTATTACATCTTGTAAGTTCAACCCTTACTTGGCTTCTTTGTCATCATTCTATGCCTTTCCATGATGTTCTTCTTCTTTCTTGAACTTTCTTTGAACATTTTAAAATCTCACACTGCTTGGTCTGCTCAATTTCCTTGTCCATATAAACCCCTGTCTTTACACTTTGTGCACTTAACCTTGACCTACTTGGTATCCTATGCCTTGTAGGCCCTTTGAATCTATGTTTCTTCATTGGAACTTTCTAAGTCTGCCTTGAACTTTGATTCTCTGATCTTTGAACTCTTTGACAAGTAAGGATGTCCCTTGCTCTTCAAGACTTATCTTAGTCTTTCAATCTTGCTCCATCCTTAAACCAACCAAGTCTACTCTTGGCCCTACCTGGAACAAGCATAACAGCTACTATGTATTAGTGGAAGCTCACCACACCACACAATGTCCCAGATATCCTTGCTGAGATCAACAACAAGTTATTTTTTGAAGTTGGAATTCTGACTGGTATATAATCTGCCTGAAAAAAGATTGTATAGTTTGGTGGAATGGTTCTAATGCAAAGCAGAAGCATAGCAATACTGATCAGAGCTTGATGGGTAAATTGAGGTCACCTACCAATCCACTCCAGAAAAAGGTTGCCTACAAGAAGAAGTGTCACAACAGTGGTGGCTGTCACTTTACCACATCTCTGATGGTACCTGGTGATGATGATACACCAAGGGACTATGATATCTGGTACCAGTTGACAGATCATGGCATTTGGCTTCCTGTTTCAAATGGGTATATAGTTTGTGAGAACATTGAGGAGGAGGAGAATGGTTTCTTTAATGTCTGGTGCAATATCAATCTTTCTGTGTCACTTATCTAGTCTGAATGCAGCACTGTCATTTTGTTTGACCAATCCATGACATTTGATTTGACAGTCCTAAGGTTATTTCAACTACACAATGTGACCTGATGCTCTAAAATATCCTTCAGCCTTGTCAGGAGTAATGTTCTGACAAGTGTAAGTGATTGTGGTCATTGAGAAGTCATTATGGTGGCATCAAAATATGCCTTGATGGCAGAAAAGGCTTGTTCAATTGGGTTTTCATCAAGGGAGTAAGGAGGGAGGAAGATGAGCTTGCTAACTGATGGTAGTTAGTATGTGAAGAACAAAGAGTTGACAATGTACAATGCATGTTTTCAAACAGTGTGTGGACCTCCTCACCATGGTGGATGTGACAATTGTCCATGACAAGTACACTGTGGGAACTGGAATATGGGTTGATAAAGGACATCTGTACCCAAGATGCATTGATGAAATAAATTATACACCATATGTTCTTCAAAATATGCAAAAAACACATACCATAAACTGGTCAATCAATAATGTTGTATGTGATGATGCTATTGAGAGTGATGGCAGGAATGATAGGAAATCTTCTGCCATGTACAAAGCACCTCTTGACATGGCAATAAACTCCTCTTGTTGACTACCCATATTGGCAGGTGTATGTTTTTTTGTTGTTGGCTGCTTTGTCAATGAAAACTGATATATTTGCATCCAGTGCTTCTGCAGCAATGCAATTCATGCAAATTGCATGTGTCTCTTCATTCCACTCTGTGGCAGAAGAAAAAATGACCTTCTAGGTAATGAAAAGTTACTTGAGCATCCAAAAAAGAGTAGAAAACATGGAGTACTTGTGATGCTTAGTCCAAAGCTCACTCTGCAGCTTGTCAAGATAGATTGTACTCCAATGCTGAATGATGGTAGAGATAAGAGTAACATCCACTGAGGTGAGTACTTAGGGGTGACTGGTAGCATGAGAGTAATTGCACAGATTAATTATAGTCCCATATTTTGAGAACAAAGAGAGTGTTTTGTAAATGTGCAACTTCTTGACATCCAATATGTGACAGATCTGTTGAACACCATGGTTGTCATGATACAAGAGGGAAATGTGGGCTTTGAGGTTGGGAGATACAATGTGGTGGTAATTAGGTATGAATGGTGGCAATGTGTGATGTGGCAAAACTAACTACACTTATTCAGCTGTGATCTACAGTCAGCCACTTCTGGGGTTTTTCTGTGGCTGTCTCCAAGGCACAACTTTTGTCAGTTCTTTTTCTACACACTTATAGAAACCATTGTAAGAATTTTGGACCTCTAGTTATGAGGGGCCAGACTGAACAAAAATAAAATTTAAGAGTTGTATCAAATGAGTTTGATTACCCACTGAGGACATTTGGAAAATGAATTTTCTGAACATTTGGACAATTCTGATTGTTCAAACCATGTGTGGCCACTTGGGTTTGAGTGGAACTTTAATATAGCACTGTCACAACCTTGTCTTTGGGCAGTCCTGGTCTGCCCTGAAGAATGTCAATCAACATCAAAGGCATGCCAATATTTACCTTCAGCATCAGACTGCTCAGTGCAAGGAATGTGCCAGGCCTCATGCCACCATCTTGGAGTCAACACTATAGAGTGCTCCTTCAACCATTGTTGTCTTTTCCTATGTCCTTTCTTTTTGCCATCTCTCTCCTCACACTTCCTCTTGATCCACCTGCTGGCAATGAAATGTATGTTGAGATATTCACCCTCTTCAGGTATACAGTAACAGTACAACCATGGCTTGTGCTTGTGCTCAGGGCTGACTCTGAGTTGCTGCTAGTGTAGTGCCATGACCCACCAAGTTCTTTACTTCCTTTGTGCTTCTTTTTCCATTGGTTGTTGTTTCATCCAGGCCTCCAAGTGTGTCCTTCTACAACTCTTCAAAGTGGATTATCATATTGTGCAAGATCATGCAACATGAAATCTAATAAGTGGTGACATGTCAGTCATCATTTGATCTGATCTGAAGATGCTGTTCATGAAGTAACTGGAAATGCCATTTTAGGGCTGCAAAAGTGTGATCAACTCTTATGCAAACCTGTCAAATGGTTAAACAGATCCATAGTAGGTTTGTTTCTTTGGAATTATACAGACCTTTGACACATATTGATTATATAGGTTTTGCTAATGTGTCAGGTTTCCACTCTGTGGTTTTTTGAATTGTACAGCATCCCACTGTTCAGAGGGATACACCAAGTCTGTTCAAATCCAATGGCTATTGGAAATCATTCTTCTGTCACTCTTTGCCACCTGCATTCCTTGAAATGCATATGCATCATGTACACTTCCTGATTGGCCAAGTCCATAGTCAATGGTCATCAAATTGTGTGGTATGATAATTGCCTTCAATGCAAGTATGTGAGAACTATAATGTAAGGGAAATGGATACTTGACTGACCTGACAATTTAGGAAGAATTAGGACCTCCGGTCATAAAAAACATCACTGAACCCCCCAGGTCATGCATAGAGGTTTATTGATGTCCCATCCACAGCAAAGATGCCATTCCACCAAGAATAACAGGTGTACTGTGCAGTGAAAGTGCATGCTTGATGCAAATGCTCAGAATTAACCAAAGGTATAGTAATGAATCTATTATGACATTCAAAGAGTGCACCCATAACCTGATGAGTACAGTTGCAGACTGTCCCAACACTCATCCCTGCCCATTGAGCCATATCCTTAGGCAAGCAAGTGTTTCCATAGTGCCCAGCATAAAACAAGAAAATAGCAAGCCAAATTGATATTGGTAACTGTTGTTTATTTGACTGATTGTGGAAAACAGGGTGATCACAGATCTCATCTAGGATATCATCAAATATTGGTGGATTGATGTGGACTTTTTTTCAGAACAAATGAGGTCAATGTTGAGCAAAATGATCAAGAAGCAGGAGCTGGGATACTCACATCATCCCCTTGTCAGGGTGCTCAAGCATGCATGCCCTTGTGAGTTCATCCTTCAAGGCCTCAATTGAGTTGAGTATACTTTATATTGGCAGTCAATCTCCTCTAATGCTGACATAGTTTTGTCTGAGTCTGATGTGGCAGCATGCACAATTGAAAGCACCAAGGAGTTGAGAGATATTGGCAAGAGTATCATTGGACTATCATCTTCATTGTTGGATTCATTGGATGAGACATCTACCATCCAAAACTGCACTGATTTCTTCATTCCAGCATGTTGCAATAGATAATGCATTTTGATGAAGGTTTTTGACTAACTTGAGGTGATTAGAGGTTTGCAGAATGGTGTGGTGGATAGGAACAATCCACTTGCACTGTTTTTGAACATTTCATCCTAAGATTGTGTGCTACAAGTGTTATCTTGGTCAATGCATCACTTGGATTTTTGCAGAAGCTCTTCTATATTTGGCTGAAGTATTATGGAGTTTGAAATGGTAGTTAGCTAGGGTTTAGCTTGACCTGTACCACTATGTGAATACCATTATTACCACTGTCTATTGTTTTTGACACCAAGTGTGCCAGTTCCTGATCACATGTCTATCTTAATAGGTGAAGGGTGAATACTAGAGCCTCTCAACAGCCATACCAACAGGATCTGAACATGCCTAGATGTCAGTCATGAAGTTTTTCAGCAGCTGGAGCTTGTATTGGAGAATTATAGTGTCTGTGACTCATGAAATGGAATATCAGTTGAGGAGAAGCTTGGCATGTTTCTATACACATGTGTCACTGGTCTGTCATTTTGACATGTTGCAGAATGATTTCAACACTCACCAAGAAATGTCTGCAGGTCAGAATCTTTTAATTTAGATTATATTGTTGTGTACTGATGTTGTAAATAAGGTACTTCAAATGGATCCTTTTTTTTTCCAGCACACCTTTCTATACCTTCCAAGTCAAGTTTCAATGGAGAACTCCCTGAACTCTCCTGTGATCATAAATAATGTATGTTTCTGGTTTTTCTTCTGACTATATTGGTGTTGTTAATGGCACACATATCCACACTTTCACCTCAGTTGATGACCACCCTTAAATGCATAAAAAAAGGGATTCCTTTCCAAAAACTGCTTATTCATTTGCAATTTTGCCTTTTACTTTGTCTATGTGCTTACTTGTTTAAATGGTTCTGCCATGGATGCCATATTATGGAATGATACTCATATAGAGTGCTGCATGGGTATGGATCATTCATGATGGATTACAGATATGGGTGCCAACAGGTGTGGGTGTGGGTTGCCAAATATGGACCTGCTGATCTGTGATCCATGGATATAATCCATGATCATAAATCATCAGGCACATTCCTACCCTCCTACCTCCAATTCACCTGCCCTCCCTACTACACCCACCTACACCTCACCTAACAACAACAACTTGTCATATCGTCATTTTCACTGTCAGTCACTCCCACCATTGGTGAGTGTGTCATGGTAACATGTCACACACACTGTCAACCTCTTACATACAGCCCTCACATCCACGCCACATGGACAACAACAAAAATGGAGATTGGACAGTGCAATGGTCTACCCACAACGAAGATGATAAGAATGTTGTCCTTGCACATGCACAACACACATGCACCACAACAATAACAACAACAACAACAACATTGTCCTCATGCATGCATGACATGCATGGACAATGGTAATAATGATGTCAGCACATATGCACCATGACAACAACAACAACATCATCATTCTCATGCACACATGACAACAATGATGGTGATCTCATGCATGCACAAGATAGCAATGACAATGTCATCCTTGCATGCATGATAACAATGATAAAAATGACATCATCACACATGCACAACAACAACAACAACAACAACAACATGCATGTACAATGACAAGGGCAGACAATGCAACAGTCTAGCCATGACAACACATGCACCACCACCACCACCACCACAATAACAATATTATCATGCACACATAACAATAAGGGCAGACAGTGCAATGGTCTACCCATGATGATGATGATGGGACATGATGATGATGTGATACATTGACACATTTTACTCTTGTCATATTCATCTTGTTTCTCATCCAAGTCATCCTCTCCTTTTGACAACAATGACAACAATGCAATAATGATGATGATGATGGGACATGATGATGTGACAATGTGTCACATCATCCATGTGTCACATTTGTCTTGTTTCCCATCCACCTTGTCCTCTCCTTTCATTGATGCAGTGATGGCAACACAGTGATGGCAATGAGATAATAATGTGACCATGTCTCACATCATCCTCCCATCATCACTGTGTCCAACCCATGGATTCATCCATGATGATCAAACCCACAGATCATGTGGATCTGGGTTTTGATGGGTCATGCCATGCAGAACTCTATGCCCATATGCATGACTTGGAGATACCACAGAGGAAATACCTGCTAGCTGATGCCAGATTTGGAAGTTGTGATGCCCTCTTAGGTCCATATCAGGGGGTTTGTGACCATCTGAAAGAGTGGTGTCAAGCCAACCTAAGGTACCACAATCCTATTAGTTTGTCAAAATTCTAACCATTATTTTCAGGCTGCAAAACCAAGAGAAACTATTTAATCTATGATATGCAGCACTTTGCAACATTATCAAATATATCTTTGGTGTCATCAAGTGCCAATTTTATATATTGCAGATCCCATCTGAGTTATAGCATGAGAATTCAAGCATGCCTTGTGCTTATGCTTTGCACAATTCACAAATTCATTTGGCATTATGATCCCCAGGATTTCCTTGACCCAAAACTAGCAGATCATAATCTTGCAGCAGACAATGGAGATGATTGCCCACCAGTAGATTCAGGCCCTGTAGATATGCCTGAAAGAAAACATGCAGATCAATGCCATGACAACATTGCACAAGAAATGTGGAATGATTATCAAGCAGAACTTGCCCATTGTGGATTGCTGTAGTCTATTCCATCTTAATTGCTGAATTCTCAAGTCTGAGTTTGAGTTTGTACTGTTACCACCACAGGATACACTAGCACCACATCTTGAATATATTGCAACTGAGAAAAAATGATTGTACAACAACTGTGACATGGAAGAAATATACAATGGCTGGTTTCAATCATTGATGGTAAAAATATCAAAGTCCCTTGCCTGACAAGCCAGTTTGATCTCTGATAAACTCTAGTTCAACCATGGTTTCCTCACAACTTTGTCAAGCTTGTAAACTATGAGTGCCTGGTTCTTGTTTTTGCTAACTGACAGAAAGTCACTAATATCAAGTTTTTGCATATGCATAAGCTTGTCATGTTTGTTGAGAACATCAATAGCTGTTCTCAGGTCATCAACAGGAGGGGGGGGAGGAGCCAAATGACAAGAGAAGTTTTTCACTATGACAGCAATATCTTGCATTACATCACCTGCATGCTGTGCTGTGACTGCCATAGCTGCAGGAGATGTTTTTTGTGGGCACCCATATCTTCTGAGTCAATGCCTGATGCAGATGACTTTCTCTTTATACAGCTAAAGCTAGTGAGTGCAGATGGGGGACACTGCACACTATTGGTAGACTTTTCAACAAAGTTGGAGGGAAAAGATGGAAGAATAGCATTTGGATTGGCAGAGAAAGGTGCAGAGAGATTGTTTGTGAGCTGGAAACCATGACCAATGTCATTACTCATCTCATCTGCAGCTGCAAACAGCTGCTTGAGGTCAAGAGAATTGGAGAGAAAAGAATCAGTGGGCTTCCTAGCATTAGTCAATGGTGGTTTATTTTTGGAGCCAAGAGGACACAGTACATGTTTTCCTCAGCTCTTGTCAGGGACCAATGCCTTGACCAAGTCAAAGTGCTTTGTTTTGAAAGGCTTTGCATTTGAATGGATCTGTATGATCAACAATGCTGTCTGTAATGTTGTTAGATCCTGTCATACCTTCATATATTTATTCCATGGATCTTTTTGTGTGGTGGTAATCCCAGTACCATGTATATCACTCCATGTGAATCCAGATGTGTTCTTCAGAGTGACAACTGCTTCATACTGCCTCTTCATCCTTCATCTGTGTAAAATCTTCATTAGCTACAAACAGTGGTTCAATTGATGAGAATATTGCTTACTAGCTGGTGTCTATGATCACATGCATTGGCATCCTTCACCCCACCCTTGATGGAAGTGAACTTTGCTGAAATCATAGATGCAGTAGATATCCAGGTAGCTTTCTTGAAATTGTGCCCATTGCTGACCTTGGATAACTCTGTGATCAGAAACTGAGGCAGTGCAGTGGTTTCTTCATTGGTCCAATTGGTTGCCTTCTTGCAAGCCTTTGGATTCTTGCTGGTATCTTGGAGAGGGTTGACAACAGGCCCTTGCAAGCACAAGGAGTGGCTTGATAATGAGGTACTGGATCAAGACATGACAGGAGAGAGTAGGATGTAGGGTGTCTCCATGATCTGCTGGGATGCAGAAAGCTAAAGGGTTTTGTGTGGCAGTACAATGGCATGGGTATCACATGTGACATCAAATCAAAGTGGGATTTTCACTTTTCACTTTTCATTTTCACAGTCCACACTGGACCTTAGCTTTACTTGTATGGATACCACACATGAGTTTTCTGGATTATTATAACTTCTCTGTCAGTACTTGCAACAAAATAACTCAAAGTGAGTTGCTATTTGCTGGATGAATGGCTATATTGAAATTGAGGAAAGAATACAAACTATGACTGACTACTTATAAACAATGTTGATGTTGTGTGAGAGAATGTTCTGGAATGTAATAGAAGAAAGAATAAATGGAAATAAAGAGAAAATGTAAAGAAGGGAAGAAGTAGGAGAAAAACCAAACATTACCCCCTTTTCAAGGGATGACATCCTCATCAGCCAAAGAAGGTAAAATAATCATAGAATCGGGGAGAATGTTAAAATGAGAATGAAAGGAAAGAAATTCAGGAGAATAGAAAAGAGAAGGAAGCCAACAATAGATAGGTCATGTGCAGGGAGGATCAGCTTTGTCTGCATTGTAACAAAGTTTCAATTTGATTGCTAGACAACCAGCAGTGAAATGAAGATGGTGGAACTCCTTAATTGTATCTTGGGCATGTGACAATTCTGATATCTTTTTCTATTCACATTTTTCTTGTGGAAAACCCTTCCAATGCATGAAGTATTCAATATGACCATGAGATTCATAAGAGTCAACAATAGACTTGATTTCATGTTTGGATTGTTGATTGACAAGTGTTGGAAGAGGAGATGGGGTGGATTTCTGAGATTTAGCTGTCCTGGAATATATGGCCAGAGAAGACACTTATTAAAGACATTGTGAATGCCTTTCCAGTATTTATTGAGCTGAATTTTATGTGCATTTACCTACTTTGTACAACACCTTAAATGGACTGTATCACTTATTGTTGAGTTTCTTTGAAGGATGATTGAGGTGAATGTTTATAGCAGAGAGAAGAACAAGATTGCCAATTTTATATTCAGGATGTTTGGAAAGCATGATGATTGTGGAGAGGCTTCATATTAGCAGCAGCATGTTCAAGAGCTACATGAGCTTTGTCTTGTGTCCTTTTCATCAGCTCTACAAATCACTTCATTTCAAACTTCCATGTGTGATTCAACTCCAATCAGAGGTTGTTGTCCATAATTGAGAAAGAAGGGAGAAAAGGACATAGCAGATAATGTCATCTGATTGTGAGTGAACTTAGCAAGGGGGAGCCATTCTGCACAATATGTTTGCCTATGGTTCGAAGATATTGCTCAATTTCAGCATTAAAGCATTCTGTTTGACCATCAGTTTACAGATGGTAAGCTATGGACAGATTGGTCTTGATCTTGAGCACCAATATTTCATGAATGATGAGACAAATTGTGGTCCTCAATCTGACATACTCTTCTTAGGAGTTTTGTGGAGTTTGAAAACATGGGCATATAGTATTTTAGTGACTCCCAGAGTGGTAATCATATTTTGAATTGCAAAGATGTGGATCATCTTGGAAAATTGATCAACAACATTGAAGATGGCATTCTGTCCATTTGACTTAGGGAAAGGACTTATAATGTTGGTGGAAATGGTCCATTGTAACTGTTCATGGGTAAGGCCAATTATTATGAAGTGCTCTCATTTGAATTGATTTTCAATGATTGTAGCTTCTATCAAATCTAGATGAAGTTGAATGGAAGGAACAAAAGTGGTCTAAGAGACAATGATATGATTAGAGAGCAAAACTTGTTGGAAATTGTCAGACTTCACCCCCTTTTCATAATCTGGCCTCCAGGAAAGAGGATCTGCAGGGTTAGACTTGCTAGGGCAATGGATAATGACAAAGTCATATTCCTGCAAAACCTGCTGCCAATGTGCCTGATGATGAGAGAGATCTTGAAGTTGCTTGAAAAACTTGAGGTTTTTATGATTGGTGAGGATCTTGAATTTATAAACAGCACTGTGGCAGTGTGGTAATTCTGGTCTGCATTATTCAACAAATGGGATATAGAGGCAATCAGTTGCCAGTGTTAAAGTTGATCCTGATCTCCTGATGAAACTCCAGAGCTCCAGAGTTAGTGTCTGGACAGAAGGGACATTTCACCTTATGTGGTGCACCCTTGTTGAAGGCAAGTCCTCAGTATTTCAGAGGGGTGGGTGTTAGAGGTCAGAGGGTCAGAGGTCAGAGGTTGGAGGGTTGAAGGTTCAAGCAAGGCAGGTCAATGTTAATGAGCTGAGGGAGAGGATGGCAAGAGGAGGACCAAATGGGTGAGGGGGGGAAATCAGAACTAGAATCAATATTCAAACTGAGGATATAGGAGCAGAGTACAGAGTTTATATATAGAACTAAGTGACAGTATTGGCAATTCTGGCAGATGTCCAGAGGATCCACCTGTCACAAGAATGACAATGTTGGCAATTCCGGATCATGTCTGGTAGCCTCTACATGTCGGAGGTGAGACATGGCAGTGATGATAGCCCCTTGGTGTCAACACCTGTCAGAATTCTACAAACGGTCAAATGAGATATCAAAGATAGTCAAATGGTGAGTAAACACATGTGAGTCTGGTGACTCAGAATGGTCTCGTAAGCAAAAACACTCCAGAGATAGTGGAAACAGAAGACCAGAGGTATGGAGTTAGACTTAGCGGAAATCATGGATATGACAGCCAGATATTCTCCTGCTTTTGGGAAGGACCAAGACCTACACCAGAGCCATCCATTTCAATACAATATAGATCAGTGTCAGTGGGCATGGCAAGGGCTGGTGTGGTACTCAAAGTTGTTTTCAACTCCTCAAATGCATTTTGGCAATCATCAGACCAGATGAAGTCCTTTTTGACAGAAGTGAGGGCATTAAGAGGACAAGTGACTTGAGCAAATCCTTTGACAAATCAATAATAGAAATGAAAAAAACCCTAAGAAAGCTTTGGAGTTTTTTGGATGTTGGAACCAGCCGGTCTTTGATAGCCTGGGCTTTACTAGGATTCATTTTGATCTGATCTTGAGATATAACAAGGCCTAGATGCTCAATTTCTGTTATCCTAAAGTCACATTTCTCATGTTTTAGGTAGAGTTTGTTATCATGGAGAATTTTTCAAACTTTATGTACAATATAATGGTGTTCCTTGAGCACCTTGGTGAAATCATGATATCATGCATATAAATCACTACTACTCCATGATTGATAAGATTGTGGAATAGAGTGCTCATCATCATCTGAAATGTGCCAGGAGAATTTGTAAGACCAAAGAACATGACAAGGAATTCAAAGAGTCCTTGATTGGTCCAGAATGCAGCCTTCCATTTATCACTGTCTACTAACTTCATGTTGTTGTACTCCCATTGTATGTTAAGTTTGGTAAAGTACTTAGCTGATTTGAGTTTATTGACAAGTTCAGAGATAAGGGGAAGAGAGTAATGATTATTGATGGTAATGGCAGTTAATTTGTGGTAGTCTTGAATGGAATGAAGATGGAAGTGAAGAAGGACTTGGAGGGCAAATATGACTGGAATTGAGGTTCTCTTCAAGAAATGTGTCAAGTTCTTTTTGTTCATTAGGAGAGAGGTCGTATGTTTTGCAACCAATGGTATGTTCTCCAGGGATAAGCTTGATATCATGGGACCATTGTCAACATGGTGGAAGCTCATCAAAATTCTCTTTTGCAAAAATGTCTTCAAAGTCATCGTACTCCAAAGGCACAGCTTTCTTGAAGGTTTTCTTGGCTTTCTTTTGGAATGCTTTAGCAGCAATATCAGTGGACACATTGTGCAAGTAGGTGTCAATGTCTGATTCAAGAAGCTATTTGCCTTCTTGGAAACATACACATTCTTTGTCTTCCTCATTGTTGTCAGTAGATAAGAGCTCCAGAACATGGTCATCCTGACATCTAAAAGAGATGTTTGGATTGGCAGTTGATAGAAAGAAGGGTTGTGGGGCTTTAACCAGTTATGTCTGAGAAAATGGTGTTTTTCCCAAGGTTCATAACAGCAACTGCAATTTATTCTAAATGATCCAGAACTTTGAGCTCAATGGTAACAAATTTAAAGAATTGGCAGTGCCATCAGTATTATATACAGGGATAGAATGAGGATGTTTCAAGGTGTTCACCCCCTTTTCAAGGATGAAGGCCTGATTGATTGAAGATCCTGTACAACTGGAGTCAACCAATGCCTGCATGTCAAAACTCTGCAAGTTGTTGGTAGTATATAATTGACATGGAAAGTTCCAAAGAGTTTTGAAAGGCAGAGGAATGACACATGAACTTTCAATGGTGTTGTAAGTCCTGAAGAATGTAAGAAGCATTGGTGAGGGAAAGGAATTGAAGATTGGAAACCAAAGATGACAAATTTTCAGAAAGATGGCTTTCATGGATGAGAGACTGTAAATGGAAGACAGCTCAGTCTGAATCAGCATTGTCTACAACTGCCTTGATCCACTGAATGGACCAAGGATCAACCATATTTACCCAAGTTTGCTTATCATTTCCCTGCCCCAAGCTATTGATCATGTGCAGCTCTGATGCTTTCAATGCAGATATAGAGGCTCCTGTTACACTTGGCCCAGATAAGAACAAGCATAACCCTTGAAGGTTGAGTGTTGAGACTTGAAAGCTGTTGCATATTGTGATTGCACACCATACTGATCACCACTACTGATCACTTACTTTACTAATGTTTTCCATTTCGATGTGTTGTTGTTGTTTGTTGTTGTGCAAGCGTCCTGTAGTGTTTGGAGTCCAGTGTTACTGTTTCCTCAGTTTCTAACACTGGACTCCAGCTGTGATTACCAGCTGTCTAACAGGTTATGAGCCCTGCGTTTTAGCCTCTGTGCACCCTGTGGAGCCCTTGATGAAAATTTCTTCACCCATATCACTTCCATCCTAACTTCACATTTTTGCCCACTATGGCCTCTGAACAACAATCCCACCGCATTTCACCTCTTACTGGCAACAACTACTCAACATGGAGTGAAGAGGTGAAGGCTCTACTGCGCTCTAAAGGCCTCTGGAGACTTGTGGATGGCAAGGAGCTTTGACCTACCTCTGGAGCAAAGGAACAAGACTCCTGGGACATCAAACAGGACATCAATATTGCCCCAGACCAAAAGGGCCATATTCGAGCGCACCAGGCTGGTAATCACAGCTGGAGTCCAGTGTCAGAAACTATATTGAATATGTAAAAATGCGCACTACATACCTGGAGTCCAGTGTCAGAAACTAAAGAAAGGGTGACACTGGACTCCAA
>JBBPQO010000207.1:0-14030 GCA_038092535.1 Xerocomus subilludens | reverse complement strand
CTCCAAGATGGCCTGCCCAATAATATCACACCACCCCCCAGACCCAAGGATGGGCCTGGTCAAAGACATCAGGCCACCCACCTGACCCATGAATGGGCCTGGTCAAACACATCAGGCCATGTCTGCCACCCCAAGATGCACCCACTCAACACCATTGGGCCATCCCCCTGACCCACAGACAGGCCTGGTCAAAGACATCAGGCCACTCCCTTATCCACAGATGGGCTTAGTCAAGACCATCAGGCTTTCTTTCAATTTCCACTTTTGGCCTGCTTGCATTTTTATAGATAGGCCCTGTACAAAACTATTGGAAATTTTTTACCCAGGCCCCACCACAAATGTTGGGTATATTTTTAGCCAGGCCCACCTCAGGATCCCAACAATAGTGGCCTAATTTCAGGCAGGCTGGTAACAAACCTCAGGGAGATTCCACTACATGGGCTCTTTGATGGTACCTCTAATAGCACCACTACACATGCAATCAATCTCTCCATTCATTTTGAAACTGGTGATATCACTCCAATGACATTCCATGTCACTCTGTTGAATGGATCCTGCTCCCTTGTTCTAGGACACAACTGGCTCACCTGCTACAATCTATTGATTGACTGGGTTTCAAAAAGTATCTTGTTCCATGCACCTAAACAGACCATGCCAGCCCCTCCAAGCTCATCTCTGCAGCCTATGCAGACTACATCTCCAGCTGACCCTCCATTTCCCATAACCACTCTGTCCAATCCACCATGTTTCTCCAATCCCACTACTTCCCCCATTAGGCAATACCACAGGTATGGGTAACCTGTGCAGGTTTAATATCCCTACCCACACAGGTATGGGTACAGGTTCACTTGTCACATACCTGGACCCAGACCCAGACCCTCATGTGTGTTTATTAGTCAAGTTCATTATTTTATAAAATCATGACTATATATCACTGCATCTCACTCTTTCTCCAACACACTACCCAGTACCCCCCAACTTCATAGAGCCCCACTTGTTTCCAACATATACAAAACATTTACCAAAGATAACTAAAAGGGCAAAGACAGGCACAGAAATCATGGACATACATGCACAGCCACAGCCAGGCCTCTCAGTGTGCAAGGACTGTCATATTGCTCAAAACATAGTTTAAGCTAATTTCTACTTAAATTGCACTTGCTGCATGGCCACCTCATGCACAAAGATCTGTGCACAGCCACATCCAGGCCTCTCAGTCTGTGAGAACTATCATATTGCTCAAAAACATAATTTAGGCTAATTGCTACTCAAATTGCACTTGCTGCACAGCCACAGCATGGCCATCCACACACAGTGATCTGTGCACAGCCACAGCCCAGCCCATCAATTCAAAGACTAAATACTAATAATTTGTGTAGATCCATGGGTATCCATTAGTCAACCTAGTTTATGTCCATGCTACTTTGCTATCAGTATGTACTTGGGCTGGCTGCTGGTGCAACCAGTGTTGATTTTGACTGGTTTTGACCAGTTGTGACTAGGTTTTTGTAAACTACTTTGAACAATGCAACCAAGACCTTTTGCCCTGTCATATGTGAAGGACCAGCAACTGTGGACCAGTTGCAACTGCTACCAGTCTGGTTTCAGTTGCCAGTCTTTTTTTAGTCTGCAACCAGAGCTTCAAACACTAACAGTAGCCAACAAGGCCCAAGATTCAATTCAACATTACTTATGTGAACCCCTATTGACAGTTTGTACAAAGTACCAGATAATACCCATGGGTAAAACCCTCAAGGGGTATTGCCACAGGTACAACTTTCAAAACCTGTGTGCAGACCCAGACCCATAGCTGCAGGTACCAACCCATCACAGGTACAGGTGCAGGTGTGAGTGGCAGTACCCTGGGGTATACCTGTGGTATTGCCTACCCCCCATTACCATAATTAGTGCATCTGTATTTGCCTTGGCTTGTCACTTGGGAGTTTCCCTGCCGTCAAGTATGCAGTTGAAGCCTCCCAAGATTGAACTTCATTCTGCTTCCTTCACTCCCAAAGACATTGATCTCTCCAGTGTTCCTCTGAACTATCACAATTTTGCTAATGCCTTCAGCAAAAGCAAGGCCAACACTCTTGCTCTGCATTGTGACTATGACCTGAAGATGAACCTAGAAGAAGGAACCTCTCCTTTGTTAGGAACCACCTATTCACTCTCCCCATCTGAGCTTGACTCCCTCCATATATTCCTTGATGAGCATCTGGCCAATGGCTTCATCCATCCCTCATCCTCTGCTCATGCTGCTCCACTCCTCTTTGTCTGCAAGAAGGATGGTTCACTCCACCTCTGCATCAATTTCCAAGAACTCAATAAGACCACAAAGAAAGACTGATACCTGCTTCGCCAAATTTCCAACATTCTAGACACCCCAAGCCACACTAAACTTTATACCGAAATTTAGCTCTGGCATGCATATTACCTAGCTTATATTGCTGCCAGAGATGAATGGAAACTTCCTTCCAGACATGCTATGGCTCTTATGAGTAGTTGGTCTTGCCTTTCAGTCTTATGAATGCTCCTGCCACTTTCTAGCATTTCGTGAACACCATCTTTGCCAATCTTTATCTTTTAAATGTTTGCATTATTGTCTACCTGGACAACATTCAAATTTATTCTGCCAACATGGCTTCTCACAAGGAGCACATGAAGGAAGTCCTCTGAAGACTTCACAAGCATGGACTTTATGCTAAACCTGAGAAGTGTGAATTCCACACCATGTCCACTGAGTACCTAGGCTATCAGCTTCTGCCCTCTGGACTTACAATGTCCCTGGAGAAGGTGAAGTCCATACAGGATTGGCCAAAACCTTGGAAAGTTAAGGATATTCAATCCTTCCTTGGCTTTGCAAATTTCTACCAGCATTTTATAGATAACTACTCAGACATTGTTGTTCCCTTGACTCACCTGACTCACCAGGGTATCCCATGGAATTTCACCAACTCTTGTCACTCTTCCTTCCAGAAACTCAAAGATGCCTTTATCTCTGCTCTGATCCTCACTTATTGGATTTTGGATACTCTGCTTATGGTAGAAACAGATACTTCTGATTATGCCATCACCAGTATCCTCTTTATCCATTGTGCTAACAATGAGATTAGACCTGTTGCATTCTACTCCAAGATGTTGTCTGCTTCAGAACTTAACTATAACACTCACAGTAAAGAACTTCTCATAATCTGTGAATCCTTCTGTACTTGGTGCCACTACCTCAAAGGCTCTGCAACCCTGATTGATGTGGTCACAGATCACAAAAACTTTGAGTACTTTGCCACTACAAAACTCCTGAACCACCAGCAAGCCCACTGGTCAGAATTCCTCTTCCAGTTCAACCTGGTTGTCTGCTTTCGCCCAGGTCATCTTGGAGCTAAGCCTGATGCCCTCACTAAATGCTGGAATGTCTATCCCAAAGAGGGGGATAAGGACTATGCTCATGTGAACCCATTAATTTCTGACCCATTTTCACTCATGAGCAATTCACTGCATTCCTCTGAGCCATGTTTCTCACTTCCCTGGCATCCTGGGCAAGCATGCTCCTCAATGCCAAACAACTCCATAGTAACATCCTCTCTGCTCTTCCCTCCAATCCCTTGGCTTCCTGTTATATGTCCACCCCTGAACCCCCTGACTCTCAATGGTCAGTCAACACTGCTGGTTTCCTCCATCTTGACAACCATATCTATATTCCCAATGCCGATGACCTTCAACTTTGTGTCCTTTGCTATAAGCATGACCATCCCCTCTTCAGACATTTCAGACAAAACAGGACTTTGGAACTTATTTGTCATGAATACACCTGGCTGGGAATATGCACCTTTGTCAAGGACTACATCTCTTCCTGCACCACCTGTGCCTGTACAAAAGTCCTGAGGAATAAGCCATATAGACTTCTTAAACAACTCTCCATCCCCAAAAGGTCATGGAACACCATCTCCATGGACTTCATTGAACAGCTACCACCTTCCTCCAGTTACTCTGCTATCCTGGTCATTGTGGATCATCTATCTAGGTGATGTGTTTTTGTCCCTACACACAACACAATCACTTCTCTGGAGTTGGCCAAGCTCTTCCTCCTCCACATCTTTTCAAAGCATGGAGTCCCCTCCCATATTACCTCTGACAGAGGCTCTGAGTTTGTATCCCACTTCTTTGGTTCCCTCAGGAAAGCCCTCAACATCCACCTTTACTTCACCTTCAGATACCACCCTGAAGGAGATGGACAAACCAAGCACATAAATCAGATGCTTGAATAGTACTTGAATATCTACTGCAATTACCAACAGGACAATTTATCCAAGCTCCTGCCCCTCACAGAGTTTGCATATAACAACACTCCAAAATCAACCACTGGCATCTCCCCATTCTTCACTAACAAGTGCTATCTGTTATGTTTCTTTTCCTTGCTTACCTTTGTTTACTTTTACACTAAACCCAGTGTTGTATGACATCTTGTAAGTTCAACCCTTACTTGACTTTCTTTCTCTGTCATCAATGTTCTATTGTGTTCTTTCCTGTTCTTCTACTTTCTTGAATCTTCTCTTGACTATTTTGAATTTTGCACTGCCTGGTCCATGCTCAATCTTCCTTAGTATATAAACCTTGTCTTTACAACTTAACCTTGACCTACTCAGTATCATACACCTTGTAGTCTCCTTTCATCAATCTCTTTTCCTAGAACTCTCTAAGTCTGCCTTGAACTTTGATTGAGGTCTTTGTCCTTTGAACCTTCAACAAGTAAGAACATCCCTTGCTCTTCAAGACTACCTATAGTCTTTCAACCTCATCTTGCCCTTGCCCTTTGACCCAACCAAGTCTACTCTTGGCTCTACCCAGGACAAGCATAACATTATCATCCAACATCACCATCCATCCTGAATGGGATCTTACCTCCACACAAGCTTGAGAATAATCCATTGACCTAGACATCCTCCATTGTCTCCTCCATGAAGAAATGGCTGCTGCCCAAAAGCAATATCAAGTACCAGCAGATGCTAGATGGACTTCTGCACCAGACATCCAGATTGGTGACCAGGTATTCATCAAAGCCAAGTACTTCCACTTGACTCAGCCTTTGAAGAAACTCTCTGAGAAGAGTCTTGGGCCATATGTGGTTATCATATAGCCAGGTACTCACTCCTTCATGCTTCACCTCCCTAATACTTTGAAGGCCATGCATCTGGTTTCCATGTGTCTCAGTTAGAACCCACAGTACCAAATACCATCCTGAACCATGTGCAATCTCTGCCACCTCCAGTTGAAGTCAACAGTGATCCTGAATATGAAATTACCAAAATCCTGATTCCAACAAACCCAGACCTCAGTCTGTTTAATCAAGCACAAAAAGAAATTCTATAATTTATTCTAGTTACTTTTCCGTGTTTTTTCTGCATGTTTCCACTACTCTGCTTCCTCTTCATCCAAATCCCATGTCACCTCCTTCCTCAACTCCTCATGCAACTCCCCCAGCTCCTCCTACACCTCCACCACATCTCTGTCCACCACCTCCTTGTCCACCTCCATCTCCTGTACAGCCACTTGGCCATCAACTCAACCAGCAGGTGCAACCAGCTGTTTTGGATATCAAGGTGCCAGCTCTACATCTTGATCACCTTTTGGATGCCATGTGTTACAATTTTCTCCCCTTCTCATCATATTCTCCTATTTCTCTTTCAACGTCCTTATCGTTCCTGGTGTGGGACTTTCTACGACAACTTTGGCTTCATTCTTATTTGTCATCCCTCTTTGCTTTTCCTCACAAGTCTTTGACTAAGCTTTGTTCCACAACCTTCTTCTTCCTTCCATTTACTTCCATTACATTCCATTTTGTTCTTCCCCTTGGTCTGTGCGTGTTTTACCTTCCTATAAATAGTATGTCATCCCATGTATGTACTCCATTCTCGATCTACGCAATACAAGCATTATCTAGTCTCAACTTTAGTCTTCGAGGTTCAACTCGATCCCTTCGTCCTTAGTCTTCAAGTATCCCTTGAATCCTTCGTCCTTTGTCGAGTGTTATCTCGAACCTCTGCTTTCGTCCTCAGTTTATCCTTTTTGAACGTCAAGACTTAGGACATCGGTCTCTTCATGAGCATCGCCCTGAGTCAGGATTAGTAAGATTGGAACCTTGGTATGCTTCGCGTAACACCATGTAGCCCCACAATGACACCCTCCAGGGCCTCACCTGCTCATCTGTGCTCTCCATCATCCTCTGGGTGCTGCTAGGCCTGGCCTCTAGCTTCCTCACCCTCTTCTGCTGCTGCTTCTTCCTTCTCTTTTTCTCCAGCTGATCTGAGCCAGGTTGCCAACACTTGACCTTTGCAGCAATGCACTGCATGCAGGCCTTCACCCTGCCTTCCCCCTTCATGCATTCCAACCCCTGGTCCATGCACCTGACACATGCCTCTGGCTCAGGTGATGCCTTCCTCTTCCCCTTCCCCCCACTTGTACCCTGTTGGGCACTAAAAACCTCCTCTGCCCATAAATCCATTAGTCCATGTCTATGTGACAGGCAAGAGCCACTCACCTGCCAAATGGCCTCCACCCACAACTGTGCCATGCACACCACAGTCTCTGCCCTCTAACTCTCTTCCTCTGCCCTCCGGCTCTCTTCCTCCACCCAACAATGCTCCTCCTCCTCTCATGCCCTCCACTTCTCCTCAGCCTGCCACTTCTGTGCCTGCCTCCAAGACTCACAGTACTTGGCATCACCAAGCTCCTTGTTGTCAAGCTTGTTCTCCATGAGCTGGGCATTGGACCACTCCTTGATGTTGTCAATGGGGGTGGACATGTCAATGATGATGGTAAAAGAATGAGGACTTCAGGCCAACCACACCAGACTTTATATCATGCAAAATATTTCAGACTCTGCATCTCACTCCACTTTGTTTAGACCTTCAGGGATTCAGGTTTAAGAGGGGAATACTATCATATCCATGCTCTTTTGCTAAGTTAAATTCTGTATCCAGCCTTTTGTTGCTAGGACCTCCAAAGCATTCTCAGTCACAAGACCATATGGAACCATCAGACAGGCATATGATCCTTTGTCATTTGACTACCTTTGATATTCTGTTCTACCATTTGCATTATTTTGACAGGTGTTGATACCAGGGGCTGCATAATCCTCTGAAATACCTGGGAGCAGGTTTCGACAAGGACACACCACATAAGGTGAAGCCAATGTCCCTTCAGTCCAGTTGCTAATTCTAGTGCTCCAGAGTTTCACCTGGAGATCAGTCCCATCTTTAACAACCACCCAGGTGATGAAATGGTGTGTTTACACAGATAATCTGCTTTTAACCAAGCTGAGGGAATCTCAGGTAGGTGTTCACTATGACCTCCTCAAGTGTCACCATTCTACAAACAGGCACCATCAACCACCTTCACCCACTCATCTTGGCAATGTCTGCTTGAATGGCAATGGCATACACAAGAGGGCTAGATGAGACCCTCCAAACAAATATTCTACTACTTGGTCTCTTGATGCTCAGTCTCAGGGTGTTGAAATAAACAATCTCACTAATGAACTATAGGATCAGGCCAAGGGTCAAAAGGGGAGGTGGACTGTCAATCCAAAGGGAATGAAGCTGGCCAAGTCAACTAATTCCAATTACAACCCTGCACTATGGTTGAAGCTTCTTGACCATGTGAAAGCACAAATGTGCTGGCATGTTGCAATCAACAATGCATTTCCCACCCTTCTGGATGCCATTACAGATCCATGTCAAGAAGCACTCTTGAAGATGATGGCATATTATCAGGATAATAATCTTGAAGTCAAGGCCAGTAAGTACAATATTGTCAATGGTGTTGCATGCTCATACACTGAAACATTCAATAGATATATACCCAGAATGCAAGGAAGACATGTCAAGACTGGTGAGCTGGCTATTCAAATGTAAGGCAACACTAACTTTTTTCAGCTTTACAATGACATCTCCACATACCACTGTGAAATCAAGAAGTTTGTTGTCCAAGTTTTGCCTATCCATTACCAACTATACCCCCCATCAAATTTGAAATCAGAAGGAAAACATCACAAGTTTGTTCATGACTGAGCAAAGAGCTTCTCAAAAACTGGCTTTTTCTATGCAGTGAGACAGATGAACTTGTAAGTGGCCGATGGTCTCATATTCCATTACTAACTTGCTAACCATGATTAACTAAGGAAAAACGAGCAACTTTGCACATGAGGCTCTCAAGTATATCTGCCTTGGCATGTCTTACTCAACTCCATGTCTTCATTCCAATTCCTATAGTTCTACAAATACATCCCCTACAAGGCTTTGTGCTTGCCACTTCATTTGTAAGTTATTCCCCCCACCATTTCAACTTTGATCTCTAATCTCTGTTAGGTACATGTTGTTCTAGGTATCTTTGAGAAGCATGGTCATATTCCCTGTGGTGTCAAGATTGACACCAACAAACTCAGAGAGGCATATGATAAATTACATTACACTATAGTACACATCACAATGGACAATTACCATGGCATGAAGCTAGACACCATGTTGGAGGAATGGGCTGCTCTTGAAATGTAAGTACTGTCCTTAGGCACTCAACCTGGATACTGATACTTGATCAGCTGACAACAATTACAGGACTGGCTGTTCAAAAGCTGCACCCACAAATGCTGGTGATGACAAAGCCTTCATTATTCTCAATTAGTTTAATGTTATACCGCAAATCATGTATCTCTCCATGTGAAATGAAGTTGTTACTGCCTTTACTGATTGTTGGACCTATGTACAATGCCACACAATAGCCTACAAATGTAGATATGGTCTGCACCACTTTGTATGAAGTTGATGTACTGGGCACATGTGTATAGCACCTTACAGACAGTACAGACAGGATGGTTGATATAGTGCTGCACAAATCACCCCCACATCTGTATAGCACTGTACAACCATGCCAATCCAGGTATACTGTAGAACTGTACCAACTATGCTCTTTTTTTTTTTTTTGAATCAGTTTATGTCCATATTGGAGTAAGATACTCTATGTAGGACAATAGAATGAGTTGATGGGAGGCCTCCTGGCCTCCCCCACACCTGTTTGCACAAATGTACCATAGGTTTTGTTCCTACAGTCCAGCCATTCCTGCCGGCCTGTTTTAGATGCCACAACCCTCCTGCCATATAGTAACTTGAAGATAAACTATGTAGTGGGAACTGGTGTGGCCCGTGCATGGCTGTGGATAAGCAATATACTTGGGCCCACAAGGGCTCATCATACAGTCTGGGAGTAATGGGGTGCAGTGGAGAGTGGTAAAAAGATGAGGAGGAAGGTAATAGTATAGTATACAGAGAAGAAGTATAGTATACAGAGAAGAGGTGGTCGACCCAACTGCACATCAGGTATCTTTTTATACATGTTGACCTTGTTCCTGTTGAGTTGCTCTAGTCACCAGTTGTATTCTGTCCAGGCCTGCCAATCCTGTGTAGATGAAGCATTGGTGAGTGTTTGTGGTGGACAAGCCATGGTCTGAGTGTTTGGTGTGATGTGTGTAGTGTCTGGGCAAGGGTGCTTTTATCACTTTTTCAAGGAAATGGCTTTAACTTTACCAAAGACTAATTGGAACCAGTTCATTGCATTGATAAATGTGAAGAGGGGGCCAAGGGCCAAGGGTTGAGAGAGGATGGTGGCTACAGAGAAGGCGGATCTTCCTAGGTGGTTGTGGAGGGTTTGACAAGCATGGGTGTGATTGGGGCATTCTAGAAGGTAGTGGCTGACAGTTTCAGGCATTGGGAAGTCTGTGCAATAAAGACAGTCAGTGGTGTCACTTTTCTGGATATAGTGAAGATGATGATTTAGAGAGGCATGGTGGGTATGTAGCCATATTAATAAAGCAGTTGGGGACTTCAGAAGGCATGCTAAAAGTTTGAGGAAAGTGTTGCCTGGTTTGTCTGAACCAAACATTTTTACTAGGTCATGCCTGGGTGACATGTGCCATTCTTTCATCCATCTGATTTTGGAGAGTTCACTTTGGTGTTGTTTGAGTGCAGAGATACTACAAGAAAGGGGGATGTTTCGCAAGTAGACTGGGAGGCAAGATTTGTTGCTGGAGTTGCTCTTGTTGATGGTCACTAAGTGTGCTTCTGAGTCAGCTTTTCCTTACCTGGGATACCTTCATGGCCTGGGGCCCAGCATATATGTATGTCTGTTGAGTCAATGTTGTCTTTGGATTTGACTGTGCTGAGGATGCTGTGTAGTTTTCTCATTATGTAGTGACCTGATTTTGATTTGGGTCTCTCACCAGATTTAACTGCTGCTTGATTATCAATGAAGATGAACATGGGGGCTGTGGGATTTGGGATGGATAGAAGAAGTTTAGTAGCTAGAGTGAGGCCAATGGCTTCAGCTTCATATACCATATGGTCACTTGGGGTGCCCAGGTGGTATCGCAGGCAGGCTGGGGGGTGTTTGGGTGATATTGGACTGCTGCTGCCCTAATGCCTTTGTCAGAGCTGGAACCATCAGAGTAAATGGAGGTGGAGTTGGGGTGCATGGTGATAACATGGTTGTGGTGAGCAAGTGCTGAGCATTTGTCCTTCACAATGAAGGTGTTGAAGAGCAGTTTTGTGGTGGGAGGGGTGATGTCTTGAGGGATGGTTTCAATCATGTCTTGGGTGATATTGTAGAGGCAGCAGAGGTAGTGGAGGGAGGAGTGGTGGTGTTTGACAAAGGTGGTGCTTGCTTGTTTGAGGTAGGGGTATATGGAATGAGTCAATGGATGGGATGCAAGACATAGAGTGGCTTGCTGACATAGGTTCTGGATACAATGTTTGATTGGCCAAATGTTACTATAGATCTCAAGTATGTCAGTAGCTGTGGTTTGCATAGTGCTAGTGATACTTAGCATGGTGATTCTCTGGATGGAGTTGAGCTTTCTGGCAACATCCTTGGAGCTGGGTTGTGGTGCATTGTCAGTCTCAGAGAACAAAGGTCTACACCAGACATTGACTGTGTATAACATCTTGGGGAGGACAACTGCAATGTAGAGTTGGCACATGAGTGATAGCAGAATTCTGTTTGCTGAGGTGGAGAGACATTTGAGTTGTAGCACATATGCTGGCTAGAGCATGGGTGACTTGGGCTGTCCATTGAAGGAATTGGTCAACTAGTACTCCTGGAAATTTGAGGTGAGTGACTGGGGTCAATTCAACCCCCCTAAGATTCATCTTGGGGCATGGTTTCTTGGCAGAGAGAGAGAGGTCTAGTAGCATGAATTCGGATGTTTCAAAGCATGAATTGTGATCTTGGGCCCAGTTGAGGCCACCACTAGGTCTTTCCATCATATCTCTAAGGGTTGCATGGGTGTTGATGAAGTTGTCACCTATTGCAAGGTGCATGGTATCATCTACAAAGGCCTGTATGTGCTCTGTCTTTTCCTTGTCCTGGGAAGTTTTGAGTAAGCCTGTGTTGTAGATGATGTAGAGAATCATGGACAGAGGATCACCCTGTCTGATACCATTGGTGATGGGGGTCCATTGTTCTGCTGTATATCCATCAAATTTGAGTTTCATGCAACATTGAGTAAAGACATTGTGAATAAAGTCTATGATGGTTTCTGGAATGCAACAGGTTTTCATGTTGTGGATAAGATGGTTGGTGACTGCATTGGAAAAGGCTCCTTTGATGTCTAGAAAGAGGATTGAGGTGACTTTGTGACTTCGCCAAGCTTGTTTGATGATTGCTTCAAGTAGGTGTAGGAAGTCAGTGGCAGATCTCCCTGGGTGTCCTCCAAAGTGGCATGGTGGTAAAAGATCATGCTTTTCTAAGAGGTGTGTCAGCTGGTCAGCTATAATTGATGAGATGAGCTTGTAGGTGGTGTTGAGCAACACAATAGGATGATATGCTTTAGGTACTGTATAGTCTGGTTTACCCTGTTTGCATAGAACTACCATGATAAACTCTCTCCATGGGTCATAGAATGCATTCAGGTCTAGGGATGCTTGGAAGAGGTGAAGGAGGTGGGAGATTAGCAGCTCATCACATCTCTTGAAGACTATGTTGCATATGCCATCTGGTCCTGGTGCCTTGTAAGGGCTGAGTTTGGCTATTGCTTTCACTAGTGTGGTTTCCATTACAATGTTGGGTGAGGCAACTAGTTGTGGGTAATGGTAGTTAGCTGGGACTGAGGATGTAGGGGGGGGTGGAGGAAAGAATGAAGCTGCAAGAATGTTACTTTTCTTCTCATTTGATGTGGCAGGTGGTGTGTCAGCTGATTGTATCAGCATGAGGGATGGGATCCTTGTGCTGGTGCCAGCACCTGCTACCACAGATATGTATTTGTTGGCAATCCAGAGGTCAGAGCTTGAGATGTCCTCTAGCCAATCCATCCAGTGTTGGCATTTCATGTCTTTGAGGATGGTTGAGTATCTGTTGTGCTTAATTTAATATTCTTTATGTACTGGGTGGATGGTGTCATCTCAGAGTAAGTGGGACTTCTTGGAAAGCTTGGCCAATTTATTTTTCATGGTTGTGAGCTTCCATGTCCACCATCATTTCAAGTGGAGGCTGGGTCTGGACCTAGGAATATGAGCCTCAATCATGGTGTGGAGGGCTGTTATAAGTAGGTCCACCTTCATTTGAAATAGATGATCAGATGTGATGCAACATGGAGGGGGGAGTTTGGAAAGCTCAGTCTGTAAGTGTTTGTTGAATGCTTCCCAGTCACCATCTCTGTAGTTGTGGTTTGACTCAGTGCTAGTCTTGGAAATGTTGAAGTTGATGACAGATATGATGGGGAGATGGTCTGTGGCAGGGCTGCATTGCTCAGGGCTGGTGTAGCATTTGGTGAAGCATCCTGCAGTTTGGTCAGTGCAGAAGATGTTATCAACTCTTGTCCAGGTTTTGGAGTTAGATGCTTAGAGGGTGGGTGTGTCTTTTGTGAGCAGCATGAACATTGAGTGGTTGTCTATAAGGTCTATAAGTGGCTGTGCATTGTTGAGGTGCACAGCTGTCAGGAGTTAATTGTTGTGTTTGTCCTCCCATAGTGGGTGGTGGTGGTTGAAGTCACCAAGCCAGATGACATGGTCAGTGTCTGATCTATAAAGAGTGTGTGAGTTCTTATTGAGGAATGTGGAGAGCTTAGCCTCTGTGTCATGTAGTTTGACATTGTTGTATATGTTGAATATAGTGCATGTGCCAAAGGGGCCAGATAGTTGGATGATTATGACATCTCTTGATGGGAATGTGATTTGTTTCCAACTGTTGGTGTCGATGGATTTGGATATTAGTGTAATGGATCTATAGTGTGAGGATTCATTAGTGAGTCTCATGGAGGAATAGACTGAATAGAAGGAGTAAGGGCAGACTGTGTTTCCAACTTGATTGACAGAAGGTTCTTGGAGAGCATAGATGTTCCAATTCGAAACTGAGGGGCCATTGAGAAGGGAGTGCTGTGCTGTTCAAGAGGTTTTGAGGTTTTGCTGCCAAATCTTGAGTGTTGTGGTTTTACCAACCATCATTACAGGAATGAATGGAGTTGACACTTGTTAGCATGGCACTGATGTTGGAGGACAAGGAGGGGGTGGAGGAAGCAGCAAGGGAGTGGAGGAAGCAGCAAGGGAGTGGAAGGAGGGGGCAGGTGAAGAAGTCTGGATTTGGTGGGTGGCATCTTGCATGATTTTGTTGTTCGCTGGGGTAGTAAGGAGCCAATTTGGTATGCAGTTGGCTGATGAGTGGAATGGGGCTGGCATAAACTAGGGAGGGCTCAGAGAGGGTGTTGGGTTCAGCATTTGTCAGATCTTGAGTTGGGATCAGGGTTGGTGGTGTTGAGGTCTGGGCCAGGTCATCATTGGTAGTAATGGGCAGGGGAGGTAGGGCTGGGGCTAATCCTCAGAGGGCTCTTTGCTGGTGTTTGTGTTCACACTGAGTGGCTGGTCGCTTAGTGGTCATTTCTATGATGTCCAGTTGGATTTGCCAGAATATGGAACAAGTGGGAGAGTTGACATCACATGGAGGTCTGGTGGGGGGAGGGTTAGATCAGCCTTTGGGGGGGGAAGTACCTGAGA
>JBBPQO010000206.1:0-14061 GCA_038092535.1 Xerocomus subilludens | reverse complement strand
ATGTCTGCTTACTTGACAACATCCTCAGGCAATACTCATGAGGAGACCGATGTCTGAAGAGTTGGCTTTCAAGAGACAATGAGGAGGATGAAGGGTTGAGCTGAAGCTCAACTAAGGATAGTTCCACAGAACTCAGAGGATTGAGACTAGATGTTATGCTTGTATTGCACAGATCAAGAATAGAGAATACAAGAGTATGTGACAATACTTATATGAAAGGTAATCACGCACAGCCCAAGAATATAAGAACTACATGGAAAGGCATGGAACATGATGGAAGGTTAAGGAATACTGACTGACATAATAGAGACAGTGGAGGAGGGATAAGTCTGATCAAAGATGAAGAAGAGAAATAGAGTTACAACTAGAGATAAGGATGAATCCTTCTGTAGAGTAAGTTGTCCCTCTCCAAGAAGGATGTGGAGAGTGATAGAGAAAAAGGAGAATATGATGGAAGGGAAGTAAAATCGTAACAAGAATAGTGTTCTTCTAGGTGGCAAAAAGAGATCTCATGATGATAATGGTTGGAAAGAAAGAGTTGTGGGAACTAATTCAAGCTCAGACATGATATTTATATGTGTATCTTTATTTGTATGACAAACAAACACCAACAATCCTTTTATTTAACTAAAATCCTACCACTGATATCAAACCATATCTCCATAGCCTCTGAGCCAAATCAAATGAACCAGGAACAAAGATGTAGCCAATGGTTAGTAGCTCCCACACCCCCACCAACCATAAGCGAAATTCCCACACCCTCCATTACTACACCATGTATACTCCAGAAGTACCAAACATTGTAACAGTTTTGAACCTCACTATATTGCATTGTTTTGGTTATTTCATATAGAACACATGACTTGAGGCATCAGAAGGATCCAAAGATCTGAAGATCTTTCCAGAAATTCACATGCCAACCCAAAGCTCCTGTGCCCTTGGAACTTCAGATTCACTTCATGTAATTTGTTTACTTCAACTCTTGTTTCTTTTGACATTATGGCATCCATTACTACAGTTGATGTCCTTCTTTCAGGTTTGTCACAGCATGATTTTATGTGAGTGTACCTTTGCCCATAGTATATATACCTTCACTCCACTTACAGGTACCTCAGTTGTTTTTGCCCCCTTAGGTAGTGACTAAGTACTGGGAAATCCTTGCCCTTTGTCTATTTTCTGTCACCAAACTCATGCCCACACCTGCTCCAGATGCAGCTCTATAGTGAAGGTCACTACTCTAACAATCCACCTTCAACATACCTCTAATTGTACTTTCAGTCCAAATGCTCCAATGGGCTGATGTTCCTCCATGCCACACAGCCAAACTGCTGCACCAATTCATACCAGTTTGTGTCAAGCATTCAGCCCAGTTCTGTGCCCTCTGTCAGATCACCCTATCCCTATCCTTTCACTCATATTTATTGCAACTCATATCCTATCCACACTATCCTCACTGCCCCCTCTTCCATCTACAATTCCAACCACCTCTCCATCATTGAGGAGCAGCTCACCCTCCAGATGCAAATACACCCTTAATAGCACCTGATGGGAAGTGTTATGGCAAGCAGTGAGCACTCTCATTTTCTTCCGGAACATTATATCCTTTTTTTGTAATTGGGTTCTGGTTAGGAAATCATTTGTAGTAATGGATGCCTTAATATCAAAAAGTTCAAGTGAACAAATCACATGGCATATGTGAAGTTCTGAGGGCATGGGAATGTTAGGTTGGTGCAGGAATTCCTGGCAAGATCTCTAAATCATTGGATTTTTTGGATGTCTCATCACTGGAGTTCATGTATCCAAAATAATGATCTGCACACTCCACAGCTTCTTATGCATTGGAGCATTTTGGTCCAACATCCACAACCACCAAGCTTGTGCAATCTGCCTGCCCTGTGAAAACACTGTAGAAGCTGTTGACCACATCCTTATAATGTAACCCAGCACTGAATATATTACCATTTGGAACCTAGTAAAACAAATACAGCCCCCATCTATAAACATGCCCTCTCCTTTGACTTTGGGTCTCATCCTAGGCTGCAGTAGCATTTCCACCTTACCCCCCACCAATCAATATCCAACAGCTAGCAAACATGGTGTAGCATAACTCCAATGAATTCTAATTATAGAATTGGCATACCTTATCAGGAATCTGTGATGTGAATGTGTTATCACAAACAAGACCCACTCAACCACCACCATCCAAATCCACTGGCTCAACAAAATAAGCATCTACCTGAACATTAACTGACAGTGTGCAAGATCTCCCCCCACTGCATCCTTCAAAAGTACCATATGATATGCATGGAAACCTATCTTACCACACACACAACACCTACCAAACAACTGGGTAACCAATCCTGAGGTTTTAGTGGGTATAATACTGCCCAGGCCCTCTGACCTTACCCAAGATAACTGGACAGCTTACAAAGCCCCCTACACCCTCTATGAACTGTAGGGCATGCATAAGAGCATTCTTCCTTTGACCAGGAGCCAATGGCCCCTTTCATAGCATATTATGTGGGACTAGATTAGTTGATCACTATATGATTACATCACTTGTTCAAAAATAAAAATAAAAATAATAAAAACAATCTGATGCTTCTGAAGGCATGGGAATTTTGGATCAGCATGGAAACCTTCAGAAACATCTTCAGATCCTGGGGTCCTTCAGATCTAAAGACTTGTGTATAATTACTGTCACCTGTAAGCAAAGTGAAGGTATATATGAGCAAAGGTACACTCTCATCAGGCCATGAGGTGATGAACCTGATAGAAACCCATTGTATGTTAATAATGGGTGTTGTCATATCAAAAGAAAACAGAAAATTTTAAACAAAACAACTTGCATGGATCTATATCCAAAGTTCCAAGAAAGTGGAAACTTTGGGTTGGCATGGGTATTTCTAGAAAGATCTTTGGGCTCCCTTGAAAGCCCTGAGTTATTGGAGTTCATTCAAAGCTGCAATGTGCTGAAGGCATGGGAATTTAGAAATAGCTGTAGGAATCTGAAGGAAAACCTTCAGATCATTGGATCATCTGGGTCCTTTGAATCCTTGTACTTGTGATTGATTACTGTCACTTTACATAGTCCTCCAGATGTAATCTAAGTTATCACTAAGACTAATAACTAATTCTTTCTTGTCCAGAATAAACTTGTCACTTCTCCATGGTCAGTTCCCCTCTCTCTATCTGGTCAACATTTCTCAAGATGCTCCTTCTACTCTAATATCATGTACAATGTCAAATATCAGTGAATTTGCCAACATTCAACACTGGTGGTGATATATATCTGTGAAATATGACACAGAATCATATTCAATAATGTCTCCACTAAGATCTGATATCCACTGACATCAAGCACAATGTCAGTTATTGGTGAGGTGGCTAGCCAAGAGGAAAGATTGACTTTGCTGATATCCAACACTGTTGGTGACATCTGTGAAATTGACATGGACACAAATCACATGTCCAATATTCTTTTCACCAAGACCTGATCTCAAACACACTAAATTAGGATAGTAATGCCTTTGGATTGGAAGTACCTGATTGACCCAAGGATCTGAAGGTGTTGCCAAACCTTCCCATGCTGATTCAAAGTTCCCACTCCTGCAGAAACATTGGATCAATTGTGAATATATTTCACACAAGAACTTGTGACTTGAGGCATTTGAAGGATCCAATATACTGCCAATGTTGATCCTGATCTCCTGATGAAACTCCAGAACTCTGGAGTTAGTGTCCAGACAGAAGGGACATTGGCTTCACCTTATGTGGTGTGCCCTTGTCGAAGGCAAGTCCCCAGTATTTTAGAGGGATGGGTGTAAGGCAGAGGGGCAGAGGTCAGAGGTCAGATGGTCAGAGGTCAGAGATCAGAGGTCAGATGGTCAGAGGTCAGAGGTCAGAGGGTCAAAGGTTCGAGCAAGGCGAGTCAAGGTTAATGAGCTGAGGGAGAGGATGGCAAGAGGAGGACCAAACAGGCAAAGGGAGAAAATCAGAACTAGAATTGATATTTGAACTGAGGGTACAGGAGTAGTGTACAGAGTTTATATACAGAACTAAGTGATAGTATTGGCAATTCCGGCAGAGGTCCAGAGAACCCACCTGTCGTGAGAATGACAGTGTTGGTAATTCCGGATCATGTCTGGTAACCCCTATATGTCGGAGGTAAGACATGGCAGTGATGATAGCCCCTTGGTGTCAGCACCTGTCAGAATATTACAAACGGTCAAATGAGATATCAAAGATAGTCAAATGATAAATAAACATATGTGAGTCTGGTGACTCAGAATGGTCTTGTAAGCAAGAATGCTCGGGAGATAGTGGGAATATAAGACCAGAGGTATGGAGTTGGACTTAGCAAAAATCATGAATGTGACAACCTCTCGCAGAATAGGTTCCACTGATATCACTAACAGTGTTAGATATCGGTAAAGTGACCAGTCAAGAAGAAAGATCTATTGACTTTGCCAATATCCAAAACTGTTGGTGATATTGATGAAATGATGCAGATACAAATTATCACACATCCAATATTGTTTCCACTGAGATCCAATATCCACCTACATCATGCACAATGCCTGATATTGGTGAATTTGCCAACATCCAACACTATTGGTGATAACTATGAAATATGATACAGATACAAATAATTACATGCAATAATGTTTCCAATAAGACCTGATATCCACTGATTTCATGAATAATGTCAGATTTCAGTGAAGTGAGCAGCAAAGAGGAAAGGTCAACTTTGCACCTTTTGGGTACACTCACAATCAGGTCATGTTTTGATAAAACCTAAAAGAAGACCAACATAAGTAGTAATGGATGAGGTATTGTCAAAAGAAAACAAAAAGTTTAAGTGAGACAAATTACTTTCAAGTATATCTAAAGTTCCAAGGGTGTGGAAACTTTGGATTGATACCAGAATATCTGGAAAGATCTTTGGATCCTTTAGATGCCTCAAGTCACAAGTTGCTGTGTAAAATGTATTCATACATTCCAATGTTTCTGCAGGTGTTGGAACCTCCAATCAGTGTGGAAAGGTTCAGTAACACCTTTGGATCCTTTGGTCAATCAGGTCCTTCCAATCCAAAGGCATTACTATCCCAATTTAGTGTATTTGAGATTAGGTTTGGGTGAAAACAATATTGAACATGTTATGTGATGTGTGACCATATCATTTCACTAATATCACCAACAGTGTTGGATATTGGTAAATTCACCAATATCTGACATTGTGTGTGATATTGGTTGATGTCAGGTCTCAGTGGAAACAATATATATTGGATGTGATTTGTGTCCACATTATTTCACTGAATATCACCAATTGTGTTGGATATCAGTAAATATCAGTGGATACCAAGTCTTGGTGGAAACAATATGTGTCCACATCATTTCACCAATATCAGCAACAGTGTTGGATATCAGCAAATTCACCAATATCTGACATTATGCATGATATCAGTGAATTTCATGTCTCAGTGGAAACTATCAGATGTGATTTGTTTCCATCATATTTCACTGATATCACCAACACTGTTGCATATCAACAAATTTACCAATATCTGACATTATGTGTGATATCAGTGGATATTGGATCTCAGTGAAAACAATACTGGATGTGATTTATGTCTGTCATATTCCACCAATATCACCAATACTGTTGGATGTTGGCAAATCTGTGGATATTTATATTTGACATTGTGCATGATATCAGTGGATATTGGGTCTTAGTGGAATTATCAGATGTGATTTGTATCCATCATATTTCACCAATATCACCAATACTATTGAATATTGGCAAATTTACCAATATCAGACATTGTGCATGATATCAGTAGATATTGGGTCTCAATGGAAACAATTTGTGTTCATCAATATCATCAGCAGTGTTGGATATCAGCAAAGTCAATAGATCTTTCCTCTTGGCTGGCAAGATTAGCATCAGTCAAAACAGATTGAAGGGATGGAAGGAATGCATAATTAGAAGAAGGGAAAGGGGTAGTGATTTGAATGGAGCAGATTCCACAGGTTTAGTGACATTGTCTGCCTTAGAAGCCAAAGGGGTAATATGGAAAAGACAAGCAGCCACTAGATACTTCAAGAAAGGATACTTATCCAAGAACACATCCATACCGGGGAATTTTACAGAATCTCCCCACCATGAAGGCAGATCATTGAGACCTAAAAACCCAGTTCAACTATGCTTTGGTGGTTGGTACAGGTCATGCCCTTGCAGCAATACAGACATCTGTCCATCCAAGGATGGGTTGGTAGGTGGAATTCCTTTCTGCTATTTGGGTCTCATAGAGTAATGGTTTGCAAACCATCTGGGTAATCTTCAGTAGTCACAGACATGAGACAGTGAAATGGTCTACCTAAAAGTAGATCAAAATTAGTGCAATCAACCACTTGTCCTTGCAATGTGATTTCTCCAATTCCCAACAACAGGAATAGGTTTTTGACCACCCCTAGAGTCGAATCAATGCTAGTGTTAGCTGATGTCATGGACATAAGATGATCTGAGCAAATTGTTTTTCCTAATTGCTGCCAAACCTGCTTCAGCATACAATGATTTCAGATCCAGAATCCAAAACACATGTAAGAGTGTGCTCAGTCCCTACCACCTTACCATCTATGCATCAAAGAGGAAGGCTGTGATGCACAACAATAGTCCCATCATTGGAATGTAAAACACAATTGCCATATTCGTGATCCACCTTACCTGGGTCATGAGTGGATAATTCGTTCACCTATACAACATGAGTCTGTGGTGAGGAAGGAGATGTAGTGACATGTTTGGTAGTAGGTGCATCATTGCTTCCAGAAGTCTAGAACAATGGCAAACAGATCTTTAACTGTGACAGGTATGGCAGTTGCTAAAACTTGGTCTAGAACATGCTTGGAGGCCATATTAATTTCAAGTGTGAATAAGTACCTGTATTGCCCAGGAGTGAAAATTAGTGGATTAGTGATAGGAATGTGGGAAAGAACTTGGTTGGCTGGAGGCAAGGCAGATGCATTTCCAGGTTTAATAGTGGATTTCTCCATAATGCACAAGGTTAAGGGGGGTGTTGGAGGTTGAAGAGGCACTGATACTGGGGTCATCCACAATTGCTTTACCTCTGGTGAGATCAATTCTTGTTCTTCTGAGGCCAATGCTGTGTGCAGATTCAGTATAGAACTTGTGGATCCCACCTAGGGTTTGGGGGGGATGCTAACTCTATCAAATCAAATGTGCTGCCCTTTTGGACTCTTTTGGCTATCCTTAGCTTCCTTTGCAGCTTGAAAGGCCACCCAAGCATGGGCTATGAACAGCTGGAAATCCAGGTCAGCTATGTTAGGAGATTCAGGTACTTCCACTTCAGAGATGGAAGCTGTGAATAACAGGGGCTCAAGGTTGATTACCATTTTAACTTTGGTTGCATCTGTGATAGACCAGATATCCAATGTCAAATGTGGGGCTACAGGAGTGTTAGCATAAGTAGCAACTGAACTGGACCTTTCCACTGCCATGCGGTCAAGGCAATCCTTGATGCAACATGCTCCTGGAATATGAGGAATGCAAGAACCATTGGATAAATAGAGTCTTCAGTCAGTGCCACAGATAATTCTTCCAGTGTGGAGATATTCTTCCATATGCTGGCAAGTACCAATGAAGTGACCAAGAAGTGTGCAAAATGTGCAAACTCCATTTTGGTGAGTGGTGGTAAACTCTTGCTTGATAGGTGGCAAGCCAGGTGAGGCTGCCATAGATGGTGCAGCAGGTTGTTGTGGGTAGCAAAATTGCAAACATGCTGGTGATATGCAAGCAGATCCAGTGGGATACACGATATGGAGCACTGAACCTGTCAGCAGGAACTTAGCAGTGTTAATGAGATTAGTTAGCAGATAAGAATCATCCAGATGGATATCCAGTTTTACTATAGACAGCCAGTGTTGAATCCTGCTCTCTACTTCAGGCAGAAAGCCTGAGAGAAACATAGAATCATGTTTGGTTTCCAATAATTTACCTTGAGTAATGAGAATGGTGGCAATCTTGGCGAACTTGCACTAGTATTCACCCAAGTCTTCCTGGCTTCTCATGCTCTTCTTCTTTGAGTCCTGAACAAAATATTGAGGATCAGCATGACAATAGCAATTGGTGCTTTCACATCCAGGATACAAATCCTTGACCATGGTTACAGATGCATCCCAATTAGCTGGGTTTGTGGACAAAGCAGGTAACATTTCCCATACTTCAGCTTCATCTAAGTTAGTATATTGAATAGCAGCCCTTATCTGCATTTGGCTTGTGAGAGCTGTGTTTGCCCCAAGAACCTCAATGTCCTCCAAGTAATGAGGTAATTGAAAAGGTGTCTTCCCATTAAATTTGGGAGTGTTTTGTGTATCCCTTGAGGGCATTTGAAAAATGTTAGCCATAGGAGGAACAATCAGAGGAGAAAGGGGGTTGGGTGGGGAAGGAGAAGGATTTGATGCAGTTTTTGGGTTTGATGAAGTATAACTAGAATCCAATACCAAATGAAATAGATTTAGAGGGCAGTGGAGATCTTCTGCAAATGTGGAAGATGAAGAGATTTCTAGTTTGTTCCTAGTAGCCATTAGCCAAGGAGATGAATGAAAAAGGTAAGATAAATTCAATGAAGTGGAAAAAGAAGATGCAGACCAGGATAAAGGTGTTAAAGGAGATAAAGGGGTCAGCAGAAAAGGGTCAAGGGTATGTGACCTTTCAAAAAGCTCTGCATGTGGTGAAGAGTGGATAAATGCTCTGGGAATCTCGGGCAAAGCAAAATGCAAGTAATCTGGTGGTGGATTGGATTGGAAATTCAGTGATGGGTGGATATCCAACAGGTGTTGATCAAGTTGGAAATTTGATGAAGAGTGGATATTCAATGACTGGTTATTGAGTTGGAAATTTGATGAGACAGGGGCATCCAATGCCAGGTGGATATCTGATTGAAATTGTGAGGATACCTGGTTATCAGAACTGTCAGCAGATGATATGTGCAACCTATCTGACTTGTCCAAGGAATCCAATAAAACTGCAGGGACACAAGAATTTGGAGATCTGTCAGCATCAGCAGGGGATGACATAACAGGGCAAAAGAAATCTAAATCCTGTGTCAATTGGAGATTGCAGAATTGGTTGAGTAAGTCTTCAAGCCTGACCTGCTGTGGACTTGGACGAAGTTTTCACACTATTGGCTCTTCTGGGTCCTTCATGGTGGGCTCCAGTTGAACAGAGTGAATATATCCTAGAGCTCAAGAAATGAGTCCTAGGATGGAATTTGCTGCAGGGTATAGTGAGAAGGGTATGAGACACTCAACCCTAAAGGGAACACAGAGAGGAACCAAGAGAAAAAGGTAAGTTTGCCCTTAAATGCTTTGGGGAGCTTGGCTACCAATACCTGTGACTCTCCAGATAATCCTGGTAGGAAGCCAATGGCAGGTTGTTGGAATATGGTGAATGCAATGAAGGGTTTGACATAACCCAAGAGAAAGCAAAGGCAAGGATTATGAAAGTGTAAGGGGGGACAGATGGAGAAGGTGGCAAATGGACCAGGAAATGATTCAAACTGAAGTGAGATGATATTCAAGCATGTAGGTACACTCTTTATAGTCTGGGAGTATCCTGTACTCGAGACAAATATCAATTACAATATTCAAAGTGTCAAGACAATTGGAAACTGTCAAATGACACATACAGGATTGAGACAAATATGGACTTGTAGTCAGAGCTTATCCAGTAGAGGAAAGACTTAGCAGTGATGGTTTCCAGTTGTGCTTTGTGGATGTGGATGTGTGGGTTATGAGTAGGTTTAATCTAAGGCTATCACAAACAACTGAGAAGAAGGGAGGGAGAGGTGAAAATGTGGGAAGAATGGTTAGGAGAGATGTATGGTCAGCAATGATAGGAGGATATGAGTGCAGGGGAATATGCACTCCTACAGCATACATACCATTACCCTACAAGACCTGAATAGTGGAAAGGAATTCTGCCTACCAACCCATCCTTGCACTGATGGATGTCCCTGTTTCAGCAAGGGCATGACTTGTACTAACCACCAGAGCATAGTTGAACTAGGTTTTTAGGTCTCAATGATCCATCTTCACAGTGGAAAGATACTGTAAAATTCCCAGGTATGGACATGTTCTTGGACAAGTATTCTTTTTTGAAGTATCTTGTGGCTGCTTGTCTTTTCCATGTTACTCCTTTAGCTTTCAATGCAGATATTGTTATTAAACCCATAGAATCCACTTCTGCACTGTCAGTTCAAATCACTTCATCTTCACCTTCATCTAATTATGTGTTTTTTTTGTCCCTTCAATCTGTTTTGACTGACACTAGCTAATCTTGCCACTCTATAGTCTGTTTATCAATTTGACTATTCCCTTCACACATTTACATATAAACCTGTCACTAAAATAATTCACTCAATTTCTGCTCCTGTTATAGAAGACTTTCATATCATCCAGCAATTACCAGACAATCCTTTAGAGGGTCTACCTCCTTTACCTACTAATTCTCCAGATTTCATTCTGGAAATCTGCTTGATGCAAGAATGTGCAGATATCCTGAATCTCAACCTGCCAAGTGACTTTGGCCAGAAGAACTAAAACTTGTTTGGTGGTTAGTACTTGCTCACAAAATAGAATTCACATGGGTTCCTGCTGAACAAGGATACCTCAATGAATTCTATTTTCTGCCTGTTAGAATCCCAACAATATCCCATATGCCATGGGTACTTCACAATATTCTGATACCACCTCCCCTCCAAAAAGATGTGATCCAAATTATCAAGGACCACATTGTGTCAGGGGTCTACAAATTCTCTACAGCAGCTTATCAGTCCTGCTGGTTCTGCATCCTCAAACAAGATGGTAAAGCTTTCTGCCTTGTTTATGACTTACATCCCTTAAATGTGGTTACAATCTGCAACACATCCTGGGATTAGACCAGTGTCTCCATTTTATCCCAGTTTGTGCCTGGAGACTGTATCTTTCATCAAAAACAAAAAACCATCAAATATTTGGAAAAACAACAAAACCATTGAAAATATTACTATATCTGCTCGATAACACCTCATCCTCTCCTCTGAATGATTCACCAATCACAAAAAGGAAAAACATCCCCTCTTCCACCTATCAGGTGCCCTACATCATCCATACTCATCATGCAATGGGCACTGTGCACTAATTTGCATTTCTGCATTTCAATTCACACATTTGATGATTTCAACATTGAGAAAAGAAGTAGAAAGAAAAAACAATCACAAAGGGTCCCAAAGCTATTTCTCTCACTTTTTTTATCAATGTCTTATCTTACTCATTCCTTTCATTTGTATTAGACACCATCAATCCAGTTGCATTTGCAGAGTATGCAGATTTGGTTCACACTTGTGGACAGGTATCAACAAAGGATGTTATATGTGCTACACTTTGCTATAGGACACCATGACTATACTACTCTAGGTCATCAACACCCTGTATGAGGGTCTCAACCTCCTGCTCCAGCTGCAGGAGCTGCACTTGAATTGTGCTTGCCTTTGCCTGCAGCTTATGGAATCAGTCCCTGCAAGCACTGCCAGATAGTCCCACCTTCCCCTTTCTCTTCCCCTGCTTGGGTGCCTCCTCTTCATAGTCAGAGGACAACAGCTCAAGAGGGGATGTGGTGCATTTCCCCTTTGCCTTCTTGTGCTCTGAAACCCATTAGATAACCAATGAATCAACATTAAGCCAGTACTTACCTGGCTGTGTCCACATGATCACCTCCACCTTTGCCACTGCTGGTCACTTGGCACACAACTTGTTGCAATGCTGCCAAGCAGCTTTTCACACACCATATGCTCCAACTGGGGGCCCAATGCATGGAAACCAGTGCTTTGTGCACTGCTCACATGGATCTGCATGTGCAGTTTCTTGCCTGGCTGGTGCAGCCTTCTCCACCTTGTCATGCTTTGATGGGTTTGTCAGTGAGGTAAATCTTCAATCAAACACAGGGTTACTCACCTTGCATTTTTGTGGGCATGCTCACCACGCTTGTGCTCACCCATGGTCCAACCACTGCTGTTGGCATCCTCAATGCTCCCTTTGCCACCTCTCCTTCATCCTTGCTCACCTCATTGTCCATCTTCAAATGTCCCCACCAAACCCACAAACCCTTTGCAGCACCCAAACCCTATGCCACAATGGTCACCATTACGTCAGGGGTGTGATCTCAGCACTCCACTGTGTCCACATCTTCTGTATGGCAATGGTTGCCACAAACTGCTCCTTGGAGGCTTGAGGCAGCTTGCTGACTTCCTTGGCATCAGAAATTGCCTTGAGCAATGCACACTGTAAGCCATCAATACCAACCTTGTATTCTGGAAGCTGCCACTTACCCACTTTGTTGGCCACCAGGCCATCCAATCCCACTTCTCCTCCTCTAGCTCTTCCTTGTCATTGGGATAGCCCTTCACCTCAGCTGCTGCCACCTCAAAAGCCTCTTGCAAGACCCAGGCTGCCTTCCTTTGGATCTGGGAGCATGCTGTGGTTTCAAGGAGAGTATTGAAGTCAAGCTTGAACATGGAAGGCAAAAGAAAGAAAGAAAAGTGACCAGAAGTTAAGCAAAACCTGTGCTTTTAACTGAGAAAGATCTACTGATGTAAGGTGGATGGACTTCATTGATTACCACACACCTTATGTGTTTCAAATATTTCTATTGTCCACAGTCATGTGACTGACTGGGGCCAGTCAGCAGCAAAGACTCCCATAGATGTAGAAGCATATATTCCCTTGCACTCATATCCTCCTATCATTGACTAACCATGCACCTATCCTAATCATCCTTCCTACATTTTCACCTCACCCTCCGTCCTTTCAGTCATTTGTGATAATCCTAGGTTGAACCTGCTTCTAACCCACATATCCACATCCACAAAGCACAACTGGAAACCATCACTGCTAAGTCTTTCTTCTACTGGATAAGCTCTGACTACAAGTTCATATTTGTCTCAATCCTGTATGTGTCATTTGACAGTTTCCAATTGTCTTGACACTTTGAATATTGTAATTGATATTTGTCTCAAGTACAGGGTACTCCCAGACTATAAAGAGTGTACCTACATGCTTGAATATCATATCACTTCAGTTTGAATCATTTCCTGGTCCATTTGCCACCTTCTCCATCTGTCCCCCCTTACACTTTCATAATCCTTGCCTTTGCTTTCTCTTGGGTTATGTCAAACCCTTCATTGCATTCACCATATTCCAACAACCTGCCATTGGCTTCCTACCAGGATTATCTGGAGAGTCACATGGATTGGTAGCCAAGATCCCAAAGCATTTAAGGACAAACTTACCTCTTTCTATTGGTTCCTCTCTGTGTTCCCTTTAGGGTCAAGCATCTCATATCATTCTTACTATACCCTGCAGCAGACTTCATCCTAGGACTTGTTTCTTGAGCTCTAGCATGTTTTCAATCTCTTCAGCACGATGTGCCATCCTAACCTACCACAAACTCACTCACACTTTGATTATCCTGCAAATAGTTCTTACACTTCTGGGCAGATGTCCTATAATTAGGTACAGTATCTACAAGCTACATAATCAATGTTTATCACATTCCAGTGGAGTTCAAACCTCCCTGCCATGATGACCTATGACAATCTGTGGAAATTTAGTATGCCCAACTAGTGGTGGGTGCCTCTTTGGGGGACATCTGTAAAATGTCTGAAATGAAACAAGTGTCGGTATAACTTTAGCAACTTACAGCACCTTACATGCACTATACAAAGACCTCTCATTGGTGGAGATGTTGCTGGAGTGGATGGCATGAACAATTTTGAAGATCAGTTGTGTAGATTCAGACTTAAATCTTTTGCATGTGATAAATTAGCCATGCTGAGGATATGTGTATGGTGTCAGATGCAAGTAAACCTGCCTCTGCAAAAGGCTAACCTCTTCTTCTTGTGACTAGTAGAAAGCAATGGCTTTTTCTTCTTCACCACAGCCTTCAATGAGGCTTCTTTGAGGGTATTCCTCACTGTCTGAGAAGAAACAGGACTATCAACAATA
>JBBPQO010000205.1:0-14062 GCA_038092535.1 Xerocomus subilludens | reverse complement strand
TATGTGCATCTTTATTTGTATGACAAACAAACACCAACGATCCTTTCATTTAACTAGAATCCTACCACTGATATCAAAAGGTGCAAAACTGTTACAATGATGTCTCTGGATTAAAATGGCCATATCTCCATAGCCTCTGAGCCAAATCACAGGAACCAGGAACCAAAATGTAGCCATGGGTTAGTAGCTCCCATGCTTTCACCAACCCCAAGCGACATTCCCACACCCTCCATTACTACACCATGTATACTTCAAAAGTACCAAACAATGTAACAGTTTTGCACCTCACTGTATATGGTCTAATTCTTCCACCAAAAGTTTCACATTTCTGTCCATTGCCCCAAAGATCTACCCCTTGGTTTCGAAATACCAGTCTTATTTGAAGCAGACATGGTTTGCATTCTCCTCAATGCATACAAAAACAAAGGTGTGCATCATCTAACATGTTTTTGGCTGTGATCCCATTCAATATTGTAGTTGTCTTGGATGATATCATCAGACTCTCTGAGCATGTTCAGTGATCCTAGACAATTGCTTGTCTGCCACTCTCAGAAGATGGAATCTTGGGTGATAGCCAACACTCATTGTTGCCATTGGAAGAGCTTTCAGAGCCAGCAGTTATTACTGATTGGTTGGGTTACATTCTGGTCTGGTATTTGCCCAGAGAGGTCAATCCCCCAAATCAGGTAATGCCCTCAGACAACAATGAGAATCACCTTCTCAATCCTTTTTAACATACCAATTACTGTGGGAATAACTATCATGCTTGTGTGGTCCCTTGTCCTGCAGCATGACTGGGCAACCAGTCAAAACTGGAGAATCTCAGCAAAGTATTTCAGAGAAGATGCCCATCTTCAGGGATCCATCAATATTTCACCTGGATGATTCCAACAAGGTTGCAATGTAAGCCAAGATCCTCCTTTTCTGCATGGAGCTTAAATCATCTATGCAAAGTCTACAACTGCCAATCCCAAAGTTGGCTACCATTTGAAGGTGTCCCAACAAGACAATGGAGGATTTAACTGGCTTCAATTGGTGTCTGCACAAATAGCAGTGCTCACCAGTGCCATGGCAATTATGCATCCAATGATGTACAAATCAGGTCAGAAGGTATTGATCAAGTTGGATAAGTGGGCCCAAAGCAAAGGTGATGTAGAAATGCAGGAGGCCTTAGCCATCTGGCTTTCTGTATTCAATATTGCATCTATCAATGCCAATTGCACAAGCCTGATCCATTTGAATACTAACAGCTGCCCTCAGTAGCTTGACCTTTTGGTCACCATCAGAGAATATAAGGACCTTGATATGGTATTGCCATGCATCACCAAATGCCTCCGGTACAACCCCAGTATTGTCATTGCAATGTCTGGACAGTTGTTGGAGCATGGAGTGGGACATGCTAAAGGTGACTGGGATGTCATCTCCCTCTATATGTGAGAGGCCATCCATGAACATGTTCATGTTTCATAATGTAACTTTGTGACCTATGATAGCACCATTCAACTGTATATGCAGGACACTTCTCAATGTCATCTTGCCGATTTCCCCATTGTCTGGAGACAAAGAAATTGAGTTCTACTATAACTTCTTAAGCCTCATTAATGTAATGAATCCTTGCTGCAGTGTCCATGACATTCTTCTTCACAAACAGCTCCTGAAGCAACCCAACCATTGCCTGAGTCAGCCCCTCCTGATCATTGTTCAAATTGCAGTTTCGAAGTGCATTCCAAGGGGACTCCTCAATCGGCCATTTATTCTACTCAGATGTGAGACAGAAATCTTGAACAGGTTGGTAGCCCACACCTCAAAGTATTCCATGGCATTGATTACTGAGCTTTCCTCTGATTTTGGAAAGGTTAGTTCCAAATTGAAGAGCCACCAGACATCAGGAAGGCTGAAGCTTAGGGAACCAGTGTCCTGCTCCCAATCTGGCAGCAATCTATGCACACTCCTGAACATCATTATGTTGTCAGCATTCAACTTTTGAAGGTCTTGCCAAAGTCCCTCAGTGTCATCCCAGTTGTGCAGGAAGCAGGTCAGGGTGTTTGGGACCACCTTGGAGGCAGTGGGCCAGGTTGCCTCAATGAGCAACAAGCCTGCCAGTATATCCCAACATTGAAACCATATATCACTCTGACCATATAAACCAGTTTGCTTACCATCTCCTTTTGGGAATTCTTGTACCAATGTGAAGGCCACTTTTCGACTGGTCATTCACATAGATATATTCCAGCTGCTTCAGTCCTACACCCATGGTAATGAATGATCATCTGTAGGGAAGATCAGATGAGAGCTGGGTGTGCCAGCAGGTATGGTTGATGCATAATGATCAAAATGATGGTAAAGACAAGAAGTGAACAGATACTTTTATCTGGGTTTAAATAATGTTGTAGACATGATTGGTTCATTGTGGCCAAAATAGGTATTATGAATACTGAAGCCTGAAACATGTTGCCCTCTGGCATCAAAAGCCATGCCCAAGAAATCCCACCAAACACCTGATTCTGTCAAAGCCTGGCTTTGTTCTCAAACAATTCAATAGTTCGGTATATACTATGAAAGTGGACTACTGTTAGGGAATGGCTTTTGTGGGGTTGGAGTATGCTTCTTCCATTCAATCTGACATTGATCTCTGAGCTGGAAATATAATGTTTGCTGCCTTGTGGCATAGCAAGCTATGCCAGCCAGACCCTGCTTTTTCAATCAAACTCCCTGATCCTGCCAAAACTTGACCTGGATCTGGAAAAACACAATAGTCCACTGAAACTCAGCAGTCAATAAAGCCACCTCCTCCTGCCATTGATCTCACCGAGCCTTTGCTTAGAGCCAATGTACCCAATAAACTTTCAGCATGTTAAATGAAGTTAATGCAATATCCAATTCCAGAGCAAAACTCACATTCAGTCATTGTGTCTCAGTACCCCTTGATATATCCATAGACCAGAACCAGGCCAAAGATTCATTCCACACACCTCAGACATTATGTGCTGTGGCAGCTGTCTTCACATTGAGCTCTTCATCTTTCATAGTACTCAAGGACCTCCAGTGCCACACCCAGACTGACCATTGTCTTGCAACATTTCCGGTATGCTTGGGCATATCCCTGAAGGCTTGAATCTAGTGTATTCACCTTATCCCAGGCCTGGGTGGTTTTGAACTGGCTGTTTGCTGTCCAAACGTCATTCTAGGATAGTACAGCTTTACCAGCTAATCCAATGCAAATTTCTGAAAGGGTATCATTGGCTTGTCCTCTTCAAAGCTGGAGTTCTTGTTTTACTAGATGCTTGACATTGAGCTCTTTGCATCTTTCAATTCCAAGATTGGATGGAAGAGGAAGGGAAACTTTGTCAGGTTGCTAGTCCCCAAGTGATTGAGATATTTCTTTATCCCTGAAGTCATTTCCAACTTCTGACACTTTCCTTTCCTCATTGGCATAATGCTCTCCAAGGTAAAACTGGGCATCAGAGAGGAATCCTGCAATTTCAGTGCAAAGTTTGTTAGCCTTGCAAGCCATCAAGAGCCTCCTCAGTTCCATTGCATTCCAACCAAGATTCTTGATCTCTCTGGAAATTGCCATCTGTGCCTCTTGGATTTTCTTGCCCCTTTCTATCCAGGTCACAGATCCTTGGGGTGAATGATTCACGGACTCACTCAGCAGTCTAGTTCTACCAGCTGCACACTTGGAGCTGAGTTAATGTCAGGGAAACTACCAAATACCTGACAAATTCTAGAATACTTTTTTGTGACTGAAGTTTTAATATGTCCATTGCTGAGGGATCTGATACCTTGTTCTGATAAGCCCACTTTTCTTGTTTCTTCCAGGCCATCCTCTGCTCAAGTAACACAGTATTGTCCAGATTTTGAAATTCTTCCAAAGCCAAAGCCAAAAGTTTCCTTGAAAGGCTTTTGGCTTTAAGACATTCCAGGACAAGTTAGGAAACATGTGGAGCTCCTGACATGCAGAAATGGACTTACTCATCCAAATCATCTTCATGAAGTTGGAGTCATTCATTTGGAAATCAAGCAATTCCTGGTGATTCAGAGCATTCATACCATGGGTGGATGGGAAGACTATGTTGAATATTGACCATAGGGTTTCAATAATCTCTCCATCAATCCAACCTGATGCAGGAATAAAAAGTGTGGCAAAGCAAGCAAAGCATTCATTGATATGACCATATACATGCCATATGCTGATTCCCAGAACAATCTCCAAGTTGGTCAGCAATGAAATATAAGAACTGTTGCAGACCCAGAACTTGAGCTTCTTCATATAAGCACAGTAAAAGCTTATGACCTGGGACATGCCATGCATGTTGTGATTGAGGGCATTCAAGAACAAGTAATCCATGTTAACCTGTTGAACACTTTTTTGGCCCTTTTCTGGAGACACAGAAATCTGACCAGATGCTCACCTTTCACCCTTTTGAAAATTGACTATGAAATGGGGCACAAAGCATCCATGCTGAGTGCAAGCTGTACCTCTGATTCCAGTGGACTCAAGTTGGCCACAACTGGCATTTGCTTGGCTAATGGCCCTATGATTCTTGCAAGTTAATTTCTGATAATAATGGTTAATCAACAACATTCATATGAGGTACTGGCTAATCTACCTCCAGAGGGTGATATGTGTTCTTCAGGTAGTCCTAATCTTTTGGCTGAGAAACCATATAACTAAGGCCATCCATGAGCCAAATCTGTTCCTCCAGGTGTTTGTCATGCATGTATTCAGCCTTGAAATTCCCATCCCTGATAAATGTTCAGGTATATTTCCAGCTAAAAACATCAGGATGAAGTGGCAAATGAAGTCAATACATGGCACCCACTCTGATATGTCCTCTGTCATGGGATCCACATTAATTTCTGGCTGTGGACAGGTAGGGCAGAAAAGGGCCAATTCCCCTTGTTGGGATTTCTGGAAAGTATGACTGAAGCCATTCCATTTGGTTAATTTGAGCAACCTCCATTTCTGGGTGGTCCAGAGCAATTCCCTATACCAATCCTTTGGGTGTAGTGTTAGCCATGCCCTGATGAATAACTAAATACCTATTGGAACCAAGTGGGAAAACACACTAGAAGTGATTCTTTGGAGCTTGTTGAAATAGTTTGATGCATATGTGCCACATTGAGGTTGTTCTGAAGGAAATTATCCAGGACATTGAAGGTAAAGGTGGTCTGGGGGTTTTGGAGACTAGTAGGAAATAACTTGCTCTGCAACAATTGGAGGTAGGTTGGCAGTGCTCCAACACAGCAACAGTATTCCACTGTGATGAAATGAATCACTGTCATATCAATAACAATGATATAGTTAGAGTGAGGTGGGGGCCAAAGATGTGGTGGAGTGGATTTGGGAGTGTATCAGGTCCTATGGCTCCTTTCAGGGTACTGAAGTTGGGGCAAGGATTACCATCATGGCCAAGATAAAGAGTCTATCCTGCCTATGCATTCAGAGTTATGAGCACACAAATGTAAAAGAAAGGTTGGTACATACCATTGTCAGGAGGATTCATTGAAGAAATTACCTGTCCATTATTCAATCCAATAGAATGAATGCTGTCGGTGTTGTGTCTGGATGCATTGTGTGCAATACAGAGGCACTCTGAAGCAGTCAGAGCATTTGTAAACTCCATCACCACTGCAGGGAAGTCCATTGGAATTCCTTCCCATGCAAACTCTGGGTTCAGGAGGGGCCTCCATGTCAAACAAAGTCTGAAGGAAGTCTTTCTGCTAATCTATGCATCCCAGACATAATCATTGGAAGTCTAATATTCAGATGTGTTTGAATGGGAACAATATAGAGTGCATGAAAGATACCTTGGTTGCTTGTATATTAATGGGAATATGTTCTGGAAATCATTCTCAAAATTTGAATCCATCCAGTCTTGGGTCTTGGATGGAGTCATCTTGGTTGGGGATGATTGACCTGGTGTTATTTTGGAGGGCAAGGATTGAGACCTATCACATATCTTCTGTGATATCTTCAAGTATCCTTGCTAACCAGATGGTTTGAAGTTCCTCTGGTAGTCTGCCTGGAGATCAAAGCCAGATGTATAACATTGCCTCCATGAACCTTTCATTTGTTGTGATTTTCTGGCATAGTATCTCTGTGGGAGACTGATGTGATAGTGGAAAATGACTTCCAATCCTCAATCTTGTCACCAACAGTTTGACTAAACTGCAGTGCATTCAATGACAATAGCTAATGGCATTGGAGTCCTTGGCAACCATGGCCAAAGGCTTCATTTTCTGCCAAAACTTTATTCCTGAACCTTATTTGCCTTGTGCAGGAAACAGGAACTCAATCTATATTTTTGGGAAAATATCTAAATTAAGTTTAGGTCATTTATAGTGAAGTGGATAGTTTTAATATGAGTGAATCTTTCAGCTCAGGCCCAAGAAGAACAGAGAGGAGAACACTTCGAAAAGATTTCTCTATTTTGCTGTTGAACTGACCGTCTATACCACAATCAACTATGTCAGACATTGAATCTCAATATCCAGAGACTCAATATAAGGGATCAGATAGTGAGGCCAAAACTGTTACCATTTTACTTCCTTTTCATCACATCATCCTCTTTCTCTATCATTCTCTGCATCACTCTTGGAGGGGAATGACTTATTCTACAGAAGGATTCATTCTCATCTCCAGTAGTAACTCCATTTCTCTTCTTTATCTTTGACTGGACTTATCTTTCCTCTGCTGTATCTCTTATATCAGCTAGTGTTCCTTGACATTCCACCACATTCCATGTCCTTCCATTTAGTTCTATTCTTCTTGGTCCATGCACATTTGCTATTCATATAAATACCATTGCACATCTCATGTATTCTTTATTCTTGATCTACGCAATACAAGTGTAACATCCAGTCTCAATCCTTTGAGTTCTTTGAACTATCCTGAGTCGAGTCTCAAGCTCGAGTCCTCGTCCTCCTCATTGTCTCTTGAATGCCAACTCTTCAGATGTCAGTCTCTTTGTGAGTATTACCTGAGGACATTGTTAAGTAAGCAGACATTGGCATACACTTCACATAACAGAAACCCATGGGGTGAAGGATGACCTCCCCATCATGCCTGGTAGTACCCCCAGCCCCATGGAACTAATAGAAGGCCCAGATGTTAGTGGAATCTTAGGGGAGGTATTGGCAATACTGCAATGCCAGTGGGCTATTTGGAAAGCAGCTGACAAGGGATTGAAGAGACAAATAGGGAAAAAATATGGAAACTAGATTGCCACAAGGACATGAGACAGGAGAAGAAGGGGGTTTGGGGAAAGGTGAGTCAATCACAAAGATGGGATGTAAGTTTAAAATCAATTGAAATAGAAGTACAAGGGTTGGATGTACCAACAAGGTCACTGAAAGAAGACCAGCAAGTCCTTGGTGCTCAGCCACCATTGGAGTCTTCAGAGGGTGCTTCAGGACATCCAAAAGAAGGAGTTGAAGCAGCAGGAAGGAGATGTGTGGGTCAAAGACTGGTAGTAATATGATCAAGCACTACCAACTGGCATTGAATCAGATGATTGCTGAAATGAGTAAAGAGGATGTGGATGAGGCCATGGCACTGGCCAAGGTGTAGGAGATGAATGGCAGACCAGAGGGAGAACAAGCTAGGTGTGTTTATTGCATCAGTCATTTAGTATGATATTCTGAAAATTCATCCAATCAAATAGTTTTGCCAACAAAGGGGCCATGAAGGCCATGCATGACTTTACTGAATGAATATTTCAAAAAGGTGGAATCTGGGTGCTCATCTCCATAGGGTAGAAAGATGAACAAGGTCAGATTTATTCACACAGGTAAGTAACTATACTCTCAGGATTGATTTCTTTCCAACATTTGAAAGTTATGATTTCAACCATGTGATCAGTAGCAGGCCAAGATTCTCAGAGGAGGATCTATTGGAGGGCCCACTGGAGAGGTACTGGAGAGAATGCTTTGCCTCCACCAGTCAAGGCAATGATCATCCTGGTGAGGACAATCATGAAGAGGGTTCCAATGGTGAGGAAGGCAAAGGCAAGGGTAAAGGGAAGAGAAAGCAAGGGGTGGACCTGGTACAAATGGTGACCAGGCCTGATGGGGGAATATGGATACCAGATATCTGAATGGCATTCCAGGATGATCTACAAAGCATGGTCTGAGGGTTTTTGACTCGGCACTACTGTAAGTCACATCAGTCCAGTTTGAGCTGGCCTAACTATAAATGGTGATATACAGGGCTTGCTTGTGGAAGCAATACAGCCAAGCCTTCCTTCAAGAAGTTAAACTGACACTAGGGCAACATGTTCTTGGCCCATCACATTCCTGAGAACTTCAAATTCACCAATGACCTGAGTTATATGAAAAAGGATGCTATGACTGTTACACTTGTCCTGAGTAGGGCCAAGGGCAGACTTGGTTGGGTTGAAGGGCAAGGACAAGACAAGGTCAAAAGAGTATAGAGAGTCTTGAAGAGCAAGGGGCATCCTCACTTGTCAAATGTTTAAAGATCAAAAACCTCAATCAAGATTTGAGGCAGACTTAGTGAGTTCTGAAGGAAGAGATGATATTCAAAGAGGACTAAAAGGCATAGGATACCAAGTAGGTCAAGTTAAGAGTACAAGGTGTAAAGACAAGGTTTATATATGGAAGGGAATTGAGCACAGACCAAGTGGTGTGAGATTCCAAAATATTCAAAGAAAGATGTGAGAAAGAAGAAGAACATCAAAGAACAAGATGGAATGATGACAAAGAAAGTTCAGTAAGGGTTGAACTTACAAGATATTGTACAACACTGGGTTTAGTGTAAAAGTAAACAAGGGTAAAGGAAGAAAGAAACATAACATTGCCCCCTTACTAGGCTTGAGACACTGACAAAAAGTCTTCTAAAAGAAGGGAGTCTCCTGCTCAGAGACTGCTATAGGCAGGACCAGGGGACCCAGTAGCATTGGACCAACAGGTATCATTCCATTGATCATTGACATAAGTGTTATCATCCACAGGAAGAGTAGGGGGAGAATAACGAGGGTAAAGTGAGGAGGGTGATGAGGAGGGGAACAAGGAGAACAAGGGGAGTGAGGGGAATGAGATGAACTAGTAGTGGAATGATGATGACTGTTAGAGGAGCTAGACAACAAGCTAGATGAGGAAATGATGCAATGAGGAGGGCAGTGACAAGGACAGTCATGCTGGATATGCCCTGAAGCCCACTGAAGACAGAGGGGACATTGGTACTCAGGATGGTTCTTACAGATATGGCCTACATGTTTGCAAGACAAACAAGCATGCTGATAGCATGGGTGAGAGGGGGGAAGTGCATAGTTGTAGGGTTCACCATTAATAGTTCCTAAAATCTGAACTTCATGTCAAGCTTCCACTTGTTCAACTGCAAAGAGCTCCTCAGCAGTAAGAGGGAAGGAGGATGCCAAAGGAGAAGAGGAGGGGGGAGAAAGTATGATAGAAGCTTCAAGGTCTCATATATATTGCTCAATTTCACAAATGAAGTCAGGCATGTCCGGTTGGTACATAACAGACAAGAGATCCATTTCAAGATGGTCTTGGAGAGTGAGTACATTCAGATCCTTGTGGAGGAAGGTGTGTGTTTCACAAGAGATAGCAATAGCATTGGCCAAATGTCTGTTCTGGATAAAGGCAGAATACAATGCTTGGAATGGGAAGTCCATGTTCATATGAGAATTGAAAGGTAAAATGAGATGGGGGTCATGTAGCATATGTGCAAGATTCTGGATGGTAGACAACTCCAGAAGAGGATGAAGACAAAAGGCATTGATTGGGATATCCACAGCCATAACCATTACTGGAACAAGACAAACAGGACAAGGGTCATGAGCAGAAGGAGGCAAGTGGAGATGTTCGATGAGGGGCAGGTGAGGAAGAGGGTTAGGTGAGGGAGTATGGACTTAGGATTCAAGGACAATGTGAGCATAGGAAACAGGGGACAAAGGAGGAGAAATAGCCATAGTAAGAATGAAGGATAAAGAAAAGAGGTTGAAGTGAATAGGAGTTGAAAGGACAAAGACCACAGAGAGGAAATGGGATGAGATGACTTTTTATAGTCTTTTAAAGCAGACTTGGCATTTTTGAAGTCCCATTTTGGAACCCAAGAATCTTCTTTGGTGAAGTACCCCTTCCATCAGACAAGATAAGAATGGTGAGAAGGCAGTCTACAATGATGAATGACACATTCAATTTCATATTCTACTTCACCAGCAATAAGATTAGGGGGAGGAGATGGGAAGTTCTTGCCATGGATGGGGTTTTCAACATAGGGCAATGAGAGGGATGTGTGGAAGACAGGGTGAATGCACCAAGTTTTGGGAAGACAGAGTTGAAAAGTGATGGAAGATAGCACCTTAACAATAGTAAAGGGTCCTTCTCGCTTTGGTGAAAACTTTGGATTGAAAATAAGGTATTTCAAATTACAGGCTTCTAGCCAAACTTTATCTCCTTTGATGAAAGGAGAATAGTCTCGGTGGGTGCAAGAGGCCATGACCTGATGAGCAAGTCCATGAGTAGCAAGGGCTTCACTATGAGAGGAGGAAAGTTGTTTGAGTCAAAGCTCAATGGTGGGGAGAGGGGTTTCAGAAAGAATAGAAGAAAGGGTGCAGGGTTCATATCACATCATGAGGTAAAAGGGGGATACCAATGTCACAGAATGAGGGTGAGCAAATTTGGCATGAGAAATAGAATTGGCCCAGAAAGAAGGATTGTTGCCATAGAAGATATGTAAATAGGTCTCAACTTCTTGATTGATGCATTCCATTTCACCATCAGACTGAGGATGATAAGCAGTGGAGAGGGAAAGATCATACTTCAAAATACAACCCTTTTTTTTTGTGAAGGCAGAGGCAAACTGAGGACTGCAATCAAAGATGACTTTGTCAAAAAAACCAAAACAGAGGTATACTTTGTGGAAAAAGAGGGAAGCAATGCCTTTGGAAGTGACAGATTTCAAAGTAGGGCAGAGAATCACCCCCTTAGTAAGGCCATGGCTGACCACAACCAAAAGAGTATCAAAACTGAAAGAAGGGGGGAGATTGGTGATAAGATTATAGGAGATCTGTTGGAAAGAATGGAGGAATGGGAGGATGGGTGTTTGCTTTGTGTTGTTGGCAGGTGGTACATCCCTCAACATAGCTCTGAACATGAGAAGTAAGACCCGACCACCAGAACTCAGAGGAAATCAATTGATGAGTTTCCAAATAACCAGGATGACTGGCAGAGGGATGGTCATGACAACAAACAAGGATTTGATGACAAAGATCACCAGAATCAGGAACAAAAGTGTGACCCTTATAAGCAAGAAGACCATTGATATGTTGCCAATTGGTGAGACAGGAACAAAAGGCAGAGGGGAGATCTTTGTTGAGTGATTGCAATAATTGGAGGACAAGTGGATCAGAAGCAGAAGCAGAAGCAAGCTTGGAGGAGAGGACAGAATTGATAGCTTTCACAAAAATAGAGGGGGGAAGAAGGGTAACTTCCATATTGTCAAGGAGGGAGGAGGAGAAGAGAAGGTCTGGATGATGGAAGAGGGCATCAGGTCCAGCAAGAGCAGTGCTGGGAACATGAATGATTTTTATATCAAAGTCAGTGAGATCTAGAAGCCAGCAAGCTTGACAATGATCAAGGACCTGAGGTTTCTTGAAGAACAAAAGGTTCCCATAGTTTGTAAAGACTTGGACCAGGAAAGGGAAACCATGAAGATAATGATGCCAAGCCTTCAATGCATGAATAATCACAAGTAGTTCACAATCATAGATGTCATGTTATGTTCTGCAGGGGAGAAGGATTCAGAAAGATAGGAGCAGGGATGCCAATCACCATTGAAATCTGTTTGAAGTAGTATGCCTCCAGAGGCACATAGAGAAGCATCAGTGGCAATGGCAAAGGAAGAGGGAGGATCAGGAAGATGGAGGACAGGTTTAGAAAGGAAGATGCACTTGAGCTAATTGAAAGCGATTGACAATGGGAGGTCCATGCCAAAAAGAGGACTTTCTTGGTAAGGTTGATAAGGGGTCAGGCAATGGTAAAGTATTCTGGGATGAAATGGTGGTAGAAGTTTGCAAAGCCAAGGAATGAATGAACATCTTTGACTTTCTGAGGAGTTGGCCATTGGATGAAACCATTGAGTTTAACTCTCCAGGCTTTACAATCATCCCTAAATAATCCACTCTCTTGGTGGCAAAGGTACATTTCTCCAAATTCAGATGGAGATCTAGTTCCTGCATTCATTGGAGGACACAATGAGTGTATTCAGTATGGGTGGCTTTGTCAGGAGAGTAAATTAGGAGATTGTCCATATAGATCACCAACCATCCTTTAGCATCATGTCATGGAACAAGTCATTCATGAACTGTTGGAATGTAGCAGGAGAGTTGGTAAGACCAAAGAACATGAAAGTTGGTTCAAAAAGACCTTTATGGGTAATAAACACAGCCTTCCATTGATGACCATCCTTGATACAGATGTTGTTATACCCCCATTGAACATTGAACTTGGTAAAAAGCTCTGCATCATGGAGTTTACAGTATTGATGAGGTTGGAGATGAGGGGAAGAGGGTAGGCATCTTGAATGGTGTGATTATTAAGATAATGATAATCTTGACAAGGGTGAAGACCACCATCCTTCTTTTTGATGAAGAAGAAGGGGGATGCCTGAGGGGAGTTGGAAGGATAAACCTTTTGAGACTTTAGGTTCTCATCTAGGAAATCTTCAGTAGCTTTTTGTTTGTCAGGAGATAAAGGATAGATTTTCCCAACTTTTGGGACAAAAGACTGTCAAGCTTGATGCTGTGATCACAGGGTCAAGATGGAGGTACATGGTTGGTCACCTCTTTAGAGAATACAGAGTTGAATTTGGAATATTCAGAAGGAAGGGTCTTTTTCAGCTTGCCAGACTTGGTTGCCATCACAAGTTCCATAGCAGTAGTAAGCTTTCAAATGATAGGAGAACTGAGGGGGGCAAATCAAGAACCAAATCAAGTATAGTGATCAAGGGTTCAAAGGTTCATTGCTTTTTGTATGTAGTGGGACTCAGACTTATGATTGAGGTAATTAAAGAGTCATTTATTGGTGGTGATGGTATTCACATGAACATATTGGAAAGGGAGGTCAGACTGAGGAGGGGTGAGCTTCTTGTAGAATTAGTTATATTGTTTGATGTCAAGGTGAAAAGAAGAATGGAGTTCTCAGGATTGATTAGTAGTTTTGGCAATGGCTAGAGTTTGGGCAGATCAATTGATAGTGGGATTAACTTTCTTCAGCCAAGGAAGTCCAAGGATGACATTATCAGACCCAAGAGCCATAATGTGGAATTGAACAGAGTGGGCAATTCCTTCAACATTAACAAAATGGTTGCAAGAATGACACATGATACTGTTCTTATTCTCCAAGTGATCTGTGTTTTGGGCTCAAAGTGGCTTTTTGGGTTTTATGGTTGGGAGACAATGTTTCTTGACAAATTTCCAGTCAATGCAATTGATATTTGCACCAGAATCTACAAGGGCACAGGTGTTGATGACTTTCATAGTGTGGTCTGGAATAAGAACTTGAGGGGAAATCACATAGTCTTCATTGCAGAGAATACTATTACAAAGATAGAAGGAGACAATGGCATCAAGGCATCATCTCCATTTAAAAAGATGAAATGAAGGAGACCTTCCTCTTTTCCTCATTGTTGTCATTGTTATTGACATGGATCAGGCTTGGGATCTCCTCTCTTTCCTTCACAACTTCCTTTACCTTTCTAGCAGGAGATTTTGACAATGATGGAGTAAATGGAGTGGGGGACGAAGGGAACAAGGGACAAGCAGAAGAAAGGTGACCCACTTGATGACAACAGAAGCAGAGTCCTTGTTTGATGTATTATACTTTTTCATTGGGGGTCATTTTGGTAACTTGAATGACAATGATGTCCATGGCATTAGGATCATGAGGTTTTATGGTGGAGTGGCTGGAGGAGGGGAAGTGAAAAGTGGAGAAAGAGTGGTATGTAGACAAGGCCTTTTGGTTAATTTGGATATTTCATCTGCATCCTCCCATTGGGTCTGGAAGTGGATAGCCT
>JBBPQO010000204.1:0-14075 GCA_038092535.1 Xerocomus subilludens | reverse complement strand
CAATGCTTAAGGTTTGACCCACATCCAAGGCCTTGCTCCAACCCTTGCTCCTAGCCAATCTCATGTTCCCAGCACCCACAACCCAACTCCTGGCCAATTATGTGGGCTAAGTGTTGCCCCCAGCCTCTCTCCTAGCCAAGTTCCCAGTAAAGTGCCCACTAGGAGATCCCACACTCATCAATGTTCCTGCTCAATGACAGTTCCTCACAGAGTATCTAGTTTGGGAGTTGAACTGAACTTGCACCAACATTTGACCTTAGTCACTCGGATGCTTAACATTCCTCCCTCCTCCATCACTCCTTGCAACAATATCTCTTGTACTGCTGGCAGGGACTTGGAGCACAATAGGAACAGTACTCTACAGAGGGTACTTGAAATGTCATCACTGGAACATCACAGCCCTTTGATCAGTGGATGATATGGTAGGTTCATTTCTATTGTTGTAACAGGTATTGAGAAAGTAATTAGACTACAAGTGTTATGAAGTGGGTAATGAGGAGCTCAGTTGGTCTCACCAGGAATATTATGATGATGGGGAACTGTATGATCCTTGGAATCAATTCAACAGACCCATAAAAGATGCAGATGCATTTATGTAATGACAGATGTAAGCAGAGGTGAAGATGGGAAGGAGAACTTCAACTTAACAGGCATCTCTGGTTCCGAGGATGATGATGCATTTGAAGATTGTTGCATGCTAACACAAGCTGTCCTTTCACAGAACATCTGCTGGATTCATTGACATTTCCACAACCACAAAGACACCCACAAGAAATTATCATGGATCACCCTATTGGTGAAGACATTGACCTAGATTTGAATGCATTTGACTCTGCCAACTTTGATCAAGATATGGCCTTTGAAACTGAGAATCACCAAGAAGGCAAAGTGCAGCAGTGGCACAAGCAGGCAAGTATATTGATTGATTGAGCAATGCTCTTTACTTAACACTTTGAATAGGACAATAATCAACACCCAATGGGGCAAGACCATACTGCCAGCTGTACTCAGAAAATCTGCCAAGTTGATGTAAGTGTTGAGCAACACAGTTTCAAAGTTTAATATTTTATTTTTGTAGGTAAATACCAACTACAATGTCCTTGAAGATCACCATGCAAAGTTGTAAGCCACACTTGCCATCTCATGCACAATTAGATCATGTCAAGCTTCAAACAAGGAATAATAAATTTCATTACACTCCCAGCAAGACAGATGAGGAAGCAGATCCTGAGATGGGCATGTGTACCACTAAGAAAGACCCTACACTTCTTTGATTCTATCCTTAAATGTATGTAGTGCTAATCAATTTAGCTAAATATTACTTCTTGGAACATCAGATTTTCAATGACCCATTTCCATCAATGGAAAGTGTGGTCAAAGGTATCTGTTGAGATGTTCTGTATTAGGCCATGGATACTTTCAAAAAGGATGGCCACATAATCAAAGCCAGTAAGCCACTTGCTGTTGCCATTTTAGTGCACTTATGCTGATCACATTCAGGGTACTTGATGACTATTTGGAAAATATGATGCAATGCATATGGAAGGATATTAATATCTTTTGCAGCCAAGTTTGAAAAGTCATCCTTGAGCTTGTCCCAGTGGAGTATGGCTTGTTGCCATTGGGTGCTAAGACAGCAGCCAAGTGGGTGGCACAGGTCAAGGCCAAGGCATCTGCTCTCAATCACAAGTTCTATTTCCTCCAGGGTGAACATGATGAATCGGTAAGTCTTGTGTTTTTATACTTTTGGCTCATTGTTTGTTTCAAATACAGGGTAGAGCTTCCAACTTTGCTCACAATTGCCTGCATCTTGCATGCTTGCACATTTTTTATTCAAAGGGGATGAATCATTCTGAAATCACAAGGTCTTCAAGGAAACAGTGACATATATGGCCTTGGTTTATATTGCATCCTATATGTATCTCATTTACTCATCGCATGACATTACTAATAGCCATCCTTAGATCAAGGGTGTTCTTGATGTATACACAGCTCATGGCAGGATGAAAGTTAAGGTTCCACCATTGGCAAATGGGGAGCTATTTTGGAAGATGCATCGGAAGCTAGAAGAAGTCCTCAACCATGGTTATCATGGTCAAAAACTTGATGTGATTGCTACAGATGTGGGCTCAGGAGGCCACATAATTACTTATTTATTCAAGCACACAGAGAGCTAACTGCCTTCTAGTGTCTCTGAAAATGGCAATGTGTCCTCAGACAACTTGGAATACAAAATTGACTTGGATTGATGGTGCTGTTGGTGTATCATTTCTTCATGATTTGTTTTTTTGACTTGTTTTTCATGTTGTCCCCCTTGCTATTGATCTATTTACATGAACTGTCATGTCTAATGATGAATAGAGTTCTTTGCACGTGCAATTCATGATTGATCCATGATTGATATGATCATACAGTTGTGCAGTCCTGTATGGTCAGAATAAGCCCGGGGTACAGTCAGATAAGCCCTATAGTATATTGTATAGTGCTGTACTGTATGAGTATGAGTTGTATAGTGCTGTATAGTATAGGTATGAGTTGTATGGTTTGGGTATCCTGTACAGTATGAGTATGGATTGTATAGGCTGTACAGTGCTGTATAGTCCACAATGCATATGATTGACAAATCTATATGGCCTATGCAGACTTGGAGCAATATCATTATTACAAGCAACTCAAATAGAAATGATACATTGTGCTGTATAATCCTGTGCAATATAATACAGTCCATAATATTCCTATGCCAAGACAATATCTATGAAATATAGATAGACATGAGCATCATATATGGACTGTGGACTAACTGTAGATTGACAGTGGATTGACTATAGCTTGGCTGTAAGTAACTGTACAATGACTGGACAGTAGGGGACCTAGCTGTAGGGGTTGTGAGAGCTGTGAGGACTGTGCAGTGCTGTATAGGGCTGTTTGGTGACCAAGGGTTTTGCTGATGCTGTGGAGAAAGAAATCTCAGAAAAAAAAAACAAGATAGTAGGCAAACTTGACTTGCATAGATAAAGATCTGGTTAAAGAATTGAGAACTGGTGGTGGATGAAGTTTGCCAGAAGGATGCCAGTGCAATGACTCAGAAGGAGCACACGTAGTGGAATTCTTCCAAGCTTTGTTGCCACCTGCCTGTAATTAGTCCACCATATGTTAGCACCTCAAGGCAGGCCTAGCAGAACATATACCAGACATTTGTGGGAGGGCCTGAGGGTATACATGGCAATGATTTTTAGTGGGCCCATATATAGTGATCTATAAGATTGTCTGATATTATCAACTAGGCCATAGGCATTGTAGGGAATATAGCCCAACATTAGTGCGTGGGCCTGGGGCAGGGTGGGAATGTGGCCCAATGTTTGTGGCCAGGCCTGGGATAGTGTAGGAATGTGGCCCAATTGTTGCAAGCAGGCCTGTGGTAGTTGGAGAATATTACCCAACATTTGCATGTGGGCCTGTGGCAAGGTAGGGTATGTGGCCCAATGTTGGCAGCCAGGCCCTTGGGTATGGGAGGTAACTGGCCTGATGTTGGCAGGGAGGCCTGCAGTAGGGTGGGGAATGTGGCCCTATTCTGGAGGGCAGGCCAGTGGTGTTGGAGGATCTCACCCTTTGTCATCCAAAGATGGTGGCCAGGCCCAGGATGGGCAAGGATATCTATCCTGATGCTGTAAGCTATTGTAGGAGCATATATTCCCCTATGCTCATATCCTCCTATCATTGACTGACCATGCATCTATCCTAATCATCCTTCCTACATTTTCACCTCTCCCTCCCCCCTTTTCAGTTGTTTGTGATAGCCCTAGGTTGAACCTGCTCATAATCCACATATCCACATCTGCATAGCATAATTGGAAACCATCGCTGGTAAGTCTTTCTTCTCTGACTATGAGTCTGTCCTTTGTTTATATTTGTCTCACTTCTGTATGTGTCATTTGATGGTTTCCAATTGTCTTGACACTTTGAATATTGTAATTGATATTTGTCTCAAGTCCAGGATATGCCTGCACTATAAAGAGTGTACCTACATACTTGAATATCATTTCCCTGGAGTGTGGATCATTCTATAGTCCATCTGCCATCTCCTCCATCTGTTCCCCTTAGGTTTCTATTCTGCTTTTCATTCAGGCTATGCCAAACCCTCTGTTGCATTTGCTGCATTCTAACAACCTGCTGTTGGCTTTTTTTCAGGATTATCTGGAGAGTCATGGGTTTTGATATCCAAGCTCCCCAAAGCTTCTAAGGCTAAACTTACCTCTTTCTCTTGGTTCCTCTCTGGGACCCCTTTAGGGTCAAGCATCTCATACTCTTCTCACTATATCTATTGAAGATGGGACTGATTCCAGGTGAAACTCTGGAATGCCAGAATTAGTGACTGGACTGAAGGTACATTGGCTTCACCTTATGTGGTGCACCTTTGTTGAAATCTGGTCCCAAATATTTTGGAGGGTCATGAAGTGGAATGGACTTACATGCAGAGGCAATTCAGCATGCCCAACAGGATATGAGTGAGGGGAAGGGAAAGAGGAAGGGGAAGGGAAAGAGGAAGGTGTTATCCAAGCCAGAGGCATGCATCAGGTGCATGGATCAGAGGTTGGACTGTATGCAAGGGGGAAGGCAGGGCAAAGGCTTGCATGTGGTGCATCACCACAAAGGTCAAGTGTTGGTGACTTGGTTTGGGCCAACTGGAGAAAATATGGAGGAAGAAGTAGTGGAAGGAGAGGGTGAGAGAGTCAGAGACTAGGCCTAGCAGCGCACAGAGGAGTGCATAGAGGGCCTGGAGGCTGTTTTTGTGGGGCTGCATGGCATCCAAAAGGCAATTGAGCTGCAAAGTTGGTGGCTTGACATACAAAACAGTTGGCTGCACCAGCTGGTGGAGCTGATGGTGAGTGGCTGTATTGGAAGATGGAGGAGATTGAGGAGATTGCAGACAGAGATGTGGAGGAGGTGTCAGAGGAGCTGGGGGAGTTGCATGAGGAGTTGCATGAGGAGGTGACACAGAAATCAGATGAAGAGGAAACTAAGTAGCAGAAACAAGCAGAAAAGAATGGAATTAAAAGTAGAAAAAAAAACTATAGAATTTCTTTGCTCTTGATTATACAGGTTGAGGTCTGGGTTTGTCCACATAACAGAGGTGAAAGTCCTGGACAAGCTCAGACATGTGACTGAGTTCAGTAGCTAGTAACTAGGAGGTTTCTTCATCAGTTCCTTCATGGCCAGACCACAGGACTAAGTACAGGAGTTTGCAATAATGGCAGTGGCAATCCAGCTTGGAATTTAGGATCTCAGCAATTTCATATTCTGGTTTGCCATTGACTTTGACTGGAGATGGTGGAGATTCCATGCAATTTAGAAAGGTGTTTGGCATGGAGGCTTCTAATTGAGACACATGGAAAACTGGATGGATAGCCTTCAAAGTATCAGATAGATGGAGTGTGAAGGAGTGAGTACCTAGCTGTGTGATGACCACATATGGCCCAAGATTCTTCTCAGAGAGTTTCTTCAAAGGGTGAGTAGACCAGAAGTACTTGGCTTTGATGAATACCTGGTCACTGATCTGAATGTGTGGTGTGAGAGTCCATCTAGTGTCTGCTGGTACTTGATATTGCTTTTGTGCAGCAGCCATTTCTTCACAGAGGAATGAATGGAGGGAGTCTAGATTGATGGAGTACTCTCAAGCACAAGTGGAGGTAAGGTCACATTCAGGGTGGATGGAGATATTGGGATGGTAACCCTTGTTGGCAAAGAATGGAGAAACACCAGTAGTTGCATTCAGAGTGTTGTTGTACACAAACTCCATGAGGGGCAGGAGCTTGGACTGTTACAATTCTTGGCTATAAGTGATGCTCCCCTATCTTTTCCTTGAAGATATCATCTCTCTCCATCATCCTTCAGCCCTAGCAAGGGGGTCAACCCTCTGTCATCACTTACTATCTTCATTTCCAGTCCTCATCCTCATCCTCTATCCTCACCCTCAGTCCTGTCCTTGTCCTCCATCATCCTCCTTATCCTTTATTCCTCTTACTGTCCTTATTTGGATATCTCTTTATGCCCTCCTTGTCTATCTCTCCCTGGGACTTGTCACACCTCAAGGTCATCTAGATCTTCTTCTTTTGTACAGTCTTCTATTTCCTTTCTTATATTGACTTCCTTTTCCCCTATGCTTCTTTGATCTATCTGACCCTCTACACAGTGCTTATCTTCTTTGTCATCTCTCTCTTATCTTGCTGACTCCTTATTCTCTGATATTCTCTGATATTCATTGTATCTTCCTTATCTTTTGTCATCTGGTTTATTCATTGGTCTTAGACATTCTTCTCTGTTCCATTTGCCTCCCCTGAACTATTCATCTCTTGTACATATATCCTGTAATACCCCTTTTGTATTCCCATTCTTGATCTATGCAATACAAGCATTACATTAAGTCTCAATCCTTCGAGCTCTTCGAGTCATCCCCTGTTGAGTTCTAAGCTCGAACCTTCAGTCTCCTCATTGTCTCTTGAAAGCCAACTCCTTGGACATCAGTCTCTTCATGAGCATCCCCCAAGGTTGTTGTCAAGTAAGCAGACATTGGCATACACTTTGTGTAACATGGACCAGTTGTCCTGCTAATAGTTACAGTGGATGCACAAGTACTGGACAATGGTCTGGTTCATCTGCTCAGTCTACCTGTCCCCTTCTGGGTAATAACCAGAGGTGAAGTGTAGGCAGATATTGAGGGTTTTCCCAAGGGAATAAAGAAGTGAGATACAAACTCAGAGCCTCTATTGGAGGTGACATGGGAGGAAACTCAATGCTTCAAGAAGACATGGAGAAGGAAGAGCTTTGCTAACTTCAGAGAAGTGATCATGTCATATGCAGAAATGAAGATGCATCACTTGGATAGATGGTCAACCATGATTAGGATAGCAGAGTCGCTGGAGGAGGGTGGAAGCTGTTTGATGAAGTCCATGGAAATGGAGTTCCATGGTCTCGAAGGGATGGTGTTAAAGTTGATCCTGATCTTCTGATGAAACTCCGGAACTCTGGAGTTAGTGTCCAGACAGAAGGGATGTTGGCTTCACCTTATGTGGTGCACCCTTGTTGAAGGCAAGTCCCCAGTATTTCAGAGGGGTGGGCATAAGGCAGAGGGGCAGAGGTTAGAGGTCAGAGGATCAGAGGTCAGAGGTCAGAGGTCAGAGGGTCAGAGGTTAGAGGTTGGAGGGTTGAAGGTTCGAGCAAGGCAGGTCAAGGTTAATGAGCTGAGGGAGAGGATGGCAAGAGGAGGACCAAACAGGTGAGGAGGGAAAATTAGAACTAGAATTGATATTCGAACTGAGGGTACAGGAGCAGAGTACAGAGTTTATATACAGAACAAAGTGACAGTATTGGCAATTCTGGCAGAGGTCCAGGGGACCCACCTATCATGAGAACAACAGCATTGGTAATTCTGGATCATGTCCAGTAGCCCCTACATGTCGGAGGTGAGACATGGCAGTGATGATAGCCCCTTGGTGTCAACACCTGTCAGAATTTTACAAATGGTCAAATGAGATATCAAAGATTGTCAAATGGTGAGTAAACACATGTGAGTCCAGTGACTCAGAATGGTCTCATAAGCAAGAACGCTCCAGAGATAGTGGAAATGGAAGACTGGAGGTATGGAGTTGGACTTAGTGAAAATCATGGATATGACACAACCTGGATAATGTTGTCTTATACAAGCAAGTGGAATTGATTACTAATCACTAGTAATAAGTTGTGTGTTACTACTTACAGTAATTAACATTAATTTGTGGAAATATTGTGAGAACCTAATACTATTCTATGATATCCAGTACAATAGCCAGCTGGTTTGCCATCTTCCACAATATGTCATCACCTAATTTTTCAGAGAAATCTAGTACTCTTCCAATTGCTAGCAAATCAAGTGTATGTCACTGTTTACAAGCAATTATTGAATAATTTGTGTGTTTTGTCACCACCAATTGGTGAGTCATCATACTTCAAAAATATTAGTTAACATGAGAACATTGTGAGAAATTGATACTACTCTGCAATATCTAGTACAATGGCTGGCTAGTTGCCACCTTCAATAATGTGTCTTCAGTTGCCTGATTTTGCAGAGAAATGTAGTTCTTTTCTGATTGCTAGAAAAGAAAGCATATATCAAGCATCCCAAGCAGATGGTGATTAACACATAGGTAAGTTGTAATTGTTAGAAAATGTTGGCTAAGGAGACCTTTACAAATATTGAACACAGTTAATACTGCCTTCTATAATATTTGCTGACAGTCTAACATTGAAGCAGAGTGCCATGCTCTGTTAATCACTAACAAATCAGATGCATGCTCCTCTTTGCAAGAAGGAAAGATCAATCAATGATGTTCATCACCATCTGGTAATAGATCATAATTTTATGACCATTGTTGCTACCATGAAAGCATTGTGAAATATCTCTTTGATTCTAGGATTTCTTGCCACATTATAACAACAGTACATTGTAAAAACAATTATATAGCTCCTTATAAAACAAAGGACTAATCATTGCCTCATTGACAGAATAGTCTATTATAGCAACACATGGTAAGATATTGTCTATGGTGAAGAAATCTCTTTTTCCAGGTGTTGAGTGACAAGTTGAGCCATGGATGACTTGGTGATAATAGTAGGAGGTAGGAGAATTGGCTGATTCTTGCCAAATATCATGCTAGGTGAAGATCAGATTCCTGAATGATACATACTTGATATAATATCATACCAGTCCCACCAGGTTAGCAGGAAATTGACTTGTTTCTTGGCTGCTTTACCTGGTATGACTTCAAAGAAATTGATGATTCCATTGTAGAACTGCATGTAGTTGAAATCACTGTTGATATTGTGCTAACAACCAGCTGAGGAAAGGACAAAATAAACCTAGTAAAATAAGTGATCATATTTGCACACAAAGTGAACACTCACTTGGACAGCAGTGTATGCAATTGAGCAAGGGGTAACCAATTTTAGCCCCAAGATAGTGGCAACATGGTTCTTAGTTGCATTTTTATACTTAGAATTGAAACACCCTCACCATCATGGAGCTTCTTGGCTATCTCCTTCAATATTGCAAGCAGACAATAGAGATGTAAACAGAAACTTGAATGCCTGCAATAGCAGCTTCAAGGGAAAATGTCACCTTGACCAAAAGTGAGGAACAAAACAATCCTTGCTCTGTGTCAGTTGCATCAAATGTAAAATTTTGGTAGAGGAATAGTGGCCACAAGTGAGCTGTAACAAGGTGGAGTGCATTGCAATTGTGAACCTTGTCTCTGATGCTGTATTGTGGTGAGCATGCAAGTGAACTGTGTGAAGCCACACCTACGAGTGCAAGCCCCAATTGTCCTTGGCTGGGCAGATCAGTCTTTCTGTCACATCATGCACCAATCCTCAGTCATCCTTTGTAGTGGTTTGGAGTGGGGGCTCAACAGGATGGAATAGATCAGTTAATCAGGCCATGATCTTTTGTTTAAGATTAGCTGTATCATCTCCATGAGCTCCATGAGCACCTTTCCAGAGTTGCTTATAGATATCATTGAGTTCATCAGCTTTAGAGTTAAGAATCTTATTCCTCAGCCAGGAGAGGAATTCCAGAAGTTCTTTGAAAGAACTATAGAGGTGATTCTTACTATTCACATTAAAAGTTAGCAAAGAGGAATTCACTGACATACATATCAGCAAGTGAGAGAATTTGAACTTACTCATAAGTTGTCCCAATCCCAGATCTGAAGTCTGATTCACAATTGGAATTCTTATTGGCATATTCTTGTCAACAATCAGATTTAGTTATAAGGTCCTTGATGTTGTTATAAGGTGAGATGAGTTTTCTGATGGCTTGGTCACAATTGACCATCATGTTGTTTTGCTTGATAAGATGTAAGCAGGGACTGTAAATTATGTAGCAGCTTCACACCTAGGTTTCTCAAGGAAGCCTTCAAAGTCTCAACTTCAAGCTGAAGCACTGCAATTTGCCTCTTCACTCAAGCATGACTTGCCTGAGCCTCATTCCCAGAGAATTGACAATCTTCTTGTTCATTGCCATTGATTGAGTTCACAACTGGCATAATTACTGTAGCACTTAGAAAGGGCAGCCATGTGGTTCTGCTACTGGAGATGAATGTCAGATCCAATCAAATTCCAAAGGCTGCTTCATATCCCTGTTGGTTGATGACTAAAAAGGAAACTTACAAATATTATTGTCAATGCTGGTTGTCTATACTAGGAAATCTCAGAAAATTGAGTTTCTGTCTGTGGATTCAGTGAAGCATATTTGAAGTTACTGTCATTAGTATGTATTGTATCTCAGTAGTATTCAAAAAAAAACAGATTTCAGCAGTGGCAGTTGCATTCTCATGGTATTGCTATTGTGTACGGTTGTTAATGCATAGAGCATGTGAAGTATACAGCTGAGTTGAATGAGACTGAAACTTGTGCTTGTGTTGTTAGTAGGAATAACATCAAAGGAGTATGAGAGAATGTATGGTGGCTTTGAGCACTGGGTGTTGAAGTGTGTGCTTATTGACATACAATATTTGTTCAAACAAATGTAGCTAAATTCTTTTCCATTCATTTCCATTATGTACACCAGATTCCGGATCTTGGCTGCTGATAACAATCTCAAGTATGTGTATCTTGGTAGTAGAAAGTAAAAGCTAAGAAACTGACTTTCAGTGATGGCAGTAAGAAAAATGTCATGGAACAAGATTTTGGCTTGACACATGATTCAGTGGCCCTGAAATGTTGATGTCAGCATCGATGTCAGCCAGCCTATCACTGGCAACAGCCCAATTGAAAATTCAGAGCACAGTACATGATTTAGTTGCCTATATGGCTCATTGGAGGAACACTAAGTGTTATGCCTATTTCTCAAGTTGTGAGCAGTCACTCATGCATGTCTGCCAGATCCATTTGGTTGCATACCAATAAGGCTTGAGTTGCTTTCAATGCGTGAGGCTTGCATGGCTTTTGCTGAACATAAATGACTACATACACAGATCAGTGGCCTGGCTGGTCAACTGAATTGGACTACCAACTTATCTGCAAAGCTAAAAACTAATGTACTCAATGCCACCCATTCAATGACACTTTGTGAGTCTCTGATTGGCCAAAAGACAGATAAGTGACTCTAAAATGGTAAGTTCAGGATTGTCCAAAACAAGAATGGCCACAGCCACATTCCAAAACCTGCTTCAGAAAGCTGATGATCTGCATCTTGGAAAACTTGTTTTCAAGCTTTTTGCTTGCTTCTTTATGGGCTACCCTGGACTTAACTGCTGGGTTTTGGCCAATGAGAGCCTCACAAAGTCAATGAAAAGTGTCATTGACTGAACACATTATTTCTCAGCTTAGATTAGTATGGTGTATAGCATAGCATTCAAGGTGAAATCTTCAGGTTACAAGTTTCAGTAGTGGGCTTGGTTTCAGTGGCACTGCAACTCAATTGCCTAAGTATTCTTGGTGCCCAAACAACATATTGGTGCAATGTTACACAATCTCTGGTAACAGGAAAACCATGTTTTTGACTTGTTGTGAGTATATATAAGTATGGAGACTCTCAAAGACATTTTACCCAACTCCTAGACTTCTCTAGTTCTACTCACATATGTTGTCGACTACTCCTTTCACATTGGCCACCAACACTCCAAACCCAGTCACCCCCAGGCCTGCTAGTGAGTCATCCTACTACCTGCATTAATGTCCATCTTATTGTCAGGGTCAAGTCACTCATACAGCCACTACAGCCAGTGGCACAAGCAAAGCCAGTGGTCCAGGTATGTTATTTTAGTTATATTGTTCATAGCTGACAACCCCTCTTAAGTCCTGGTTGATACAGTATAGTGAATTCAGGTACAGATACTGTGCACATTGCTGTACATTTGGGGAAAAGGAGGATGTTGCAGGTCAACTTTGACCCTGGTGTGATTTCATCTGGTCCCAAGTACCAGCAATCTGAAAAGGTCAATGAGTTTGTGTTGTTGATGAAGCCTGGCAGATGCAGTGTGGAGCCTGGTCTAACTAAAGAGCGGCTGAAATCATTGCATATGACATACCGATGCAGCCTCATCATGACATGTCAAGCTTACCAGGATCATGAGTGTTTCATGAACATAAAGGTCATTGACCTAACAGTGGACAGAGATAACAGCGATTTGGATGTTTAGATTTTTAACCCCATACTAGATCATCAAGGCTGTTTGATCATGATTGTTTATTTATCATACTTTCCTGCCATGTCTGTTTACTAAATTAAGTGATGAGTCAGTTGCATTTATTACATGAATCAAAAGACTGATGTTGGAGTTCATATTATTATCTTGGGTTAAGCCATATTGCAGCTCAGAATGCCCCACCACATTGGAGTTCAACCTATTCAATCACAACCAACTCAGTCATGAGTCCACTGGCAGTACACATGTGCCTCAGGAGATGATTTCCCACCCCTGGCTAGACATTGATAAGATTATGAAGAGAATGGTTTGTATCAATTCAGAATACTGTGGAATAAACCTGACTCACTTTGAAGTTCAAGTTGAGGGCACCCCCTTGTGCTCATTATAAATATGCTCATGAAGCAGCACTATTACAATTCACAGCTATATGTGATGTACCCCTATCTTTTCCTCAATGATATCATTCCTCTCTTTCACCCTCCAACCCTAGCAAGGGGGTCAACCCTTTGTTGTCATCCTCAGTCCTTGGGACTTATCTGGAATTCCTCTGAGACTTGTCACACCTCCTGGTCATCTAGATTTCCCTCTCTTACCCTCTACACAAGGTTTGCCTTCCTCATTATCTCTCTTATCTCTTGTCATTCTGTTTACTCATCATTCTTCTCCATTCTTCTCCATTCTATTCGCCTCCCCTGAACTCTTGGTCTCTAGTATATATATATAATCAGATACTCATTTGTATTTCCTTATTCTTGATCTATGCAATACAAACATACCATTAAGTCTCATCCTACATTGAGTTCCTTCTTGAAACCCCTTGAGTTCTAGTGAACTATCTTCTGCTGCAGCCCCCATTTGTTCCTTCATTCCTTTGTTGTCTCTTGAACATCAACTCCTTAGATGTTGGTCTCTTCATGAGTATCACCTGAGGACATTGACTAGTAAGCAGACATTTGTTATATGCTTCACATAACAAGCACTGAAAACTGTTGATGTGATTGAAGCACAACTACAAACTGCTGCACTGAGAATGCATCAGATGAAGACATTCTTCTGCATGGCTCAGATGGAAGTGGAGGAATTGGCAGATAAACTATGCTCAGCCAAAGATTGTCTTGAAACCTTGGATTCCAGCATTGAAGCAGATGTGCAACCTGTACAAGATGCATTGGTTGGGCATGTAACAACTTCCAACATCCATGTATCACATTGTCACACTAACTAGTTCATCTGTATTCTTAGTCATACTTAGCTACTGTGGAGTTTGTATTCACCCTTACATTTACTGGTTTCTTGTTGTTGTTGCTGTCAGAGTCTGGCACTCTGTGTCAGCTTTCAATGTTCAGCAGTGGCTCACTTACAATGTATTCATGTTCTTTGTGCAATCTGCATGATTACAGTGCATCACTCAAGAGGTAGACTTTGGTAAGGATATGAGGCCCAGTATAACATAGAGTGTGTCTCAGAATACTATGCAGTTGCACAAAAGATTTTCTAGCAGGGTTAGCCTGAAGCTTGGTAGAAACCTGTGGGTGGGCTGGAAGCCTCACAGTTCAGCTTGATCATCAACCTTGTGAAGACTGTGAGTGCCAGAAGAGGAGTGGTTAATGCTGTGTGCAAGCACAGAAGGTGGAAAGACCCTAGCAAGGCAAATACTTATGGCAATGGCATGGGAATGGTAAGATATATATGGTATTAAATTATGGCATTAACTTCATGAGACATACCAGCATGGAAGTGTGTGACCCCAACATCAGTCTGCTTTGACCAATGAAGATCACTTTGAGGAATCAGAACATGACCCATGGACAACATCCCAAGAACCACTGAGTTGCTTGGGTGTATGGAGCACTCCCAGGGGGAAACACAAGGGCACTTTACTGTTGAGGTCTA
>JBBPQO010000203.1:0-14115 GCA_038092535.1 Xerocomus subilludens | reverse complement strand
CAAAGTGTGGTGTCATCTAGAGAAGATGGACCAAATCATGCTGGAGACTGGTGCTGCCACCAGCACATTCATATTCTATCCCAGTACTAGTGTCTCAATCCCCAAAAAAGATACAGAGCCAGGTGACATGCTGACCAGTATTGCTGAGTCCAATGTACTCTGATTCAGTGGTAGAGAGGGCTACCATGCTCTGAAGCTTGCTGGACCAGAAGATGGCTCCATGGTTGCTGATAAAGATGTAACTGGAGGTAGAATGGGAGTTGTCTGAGTCCTGAGACCAGCCTGCATCAGTGTAACTATGGAAGTCCATGTTGGTGGACAACTCCAATCCATCATACCAGAGTTCCATGTCCTTTGTTGCTTGAACATAGCAGAGTGCTTGCTTTGCTGCCTCCCAGTGAATTTGTTTGGGTTTAGCACTGAAATGGCTATGCACTCTGACAACGTATGCAAGATCTGGTTGTATTCTAAGCATGAGGTATATTAGTGATCCAATAACTGTGAGATAAGACACTTGTTTTCCTTTAATGTTCATTTCCAGGATAGTGTGGTCATCAACAGGATCAGTTGCAGTGAGCTGAAGGTTATGTGCCATCTGAGTTGACTCTGGTTTGCAAGTGGACATGCCAGTTTGCTCAAGGATGGTGCGGCAGTATTGTGACTGGCACAAGGAGATGGTTTGGAGTTTTCAATTTCATTGATCTTGATTCTGAGGATGTACTTGGCTTCTCCAAGGTCATGCATTTTGAATAAGGCAGAGAGCTTTGCTTTGATGGAGTCCATGAATTTTTGGGTGGATGCAGTTAGAAGTAGATCATTCACATAGATGTCTAGGAAACAGATTTGACCATCTTTACAGAAAACATACAGGCATGTCTTAGCATCCAGGCAAGTGAAACCAAGGTCTCCAAGCTTCCAGTCAAGGGTTTTCATAATAGGGCAATAAGAGGGAAGCATGGAAGATAGGGTGGATACACCAAGTTTTGGAAAGATAGAGTTAGAAGGTGATGGGAGATAACACCTTAACAATGGTAAATAGTCCTTCTTGCTTCAGTGTGAACGTTGGGTTGGTGATAAGATATTTCAAATTACAGGCTTCCAACCAAACTTTATCTTCCTTGACAAAAGGGGAATAGTTTCGGCAGGTACGAGAAGCCATAACTTGGCAAGCAAGTTCATGGGTGGCAAGAGCTTCATTACAAGAGGAGGAGAGTTGTTTGAGCCTAAGCTCAACAGCAGGGAGAGGAGTTCCTGGAAGGACAGAAGAAAGAGCATGGGGTTTATATCCCATCATAAGATAGAAAGGAGATACTGAGGTTATGGAGTGGAGATGGTGATGGTGAGTGAATTCAGCATGAGAAATAGAATCAGCCCAAGAAGAGGAGTTATTGCCACAAAAGATACATAGATAGGTCTCAATCTCTTGGTTAACACATTCTGTTTTGCCATCAGATTGTGGATGGTAGGCAGTAGAAAAAGAAAGATCATACTTTAGAATACAACCCATTTCTTTTGTGAAGGCAGAAGCAAATTGAGGACCATGGTCAGAGATAACTTTGTTGAAGAGATCAAAACGAAGGTAAACTTTGTAGAAGAAAAGGAGGCAACTCCCTTGGCAGTAACGGATTTCAAAGTTGGGCAGAGAATTATCCCCCTTAGTAAGGCCATGGTCAATCATGACCACAAGGGTATTGAAGCCAGAGGACAGAGGAAGATCAGTGATAAGCTCACATGATATCTGTTGGAAGGGGTGAGGGTGGAGGATCAAATAGGAGTAAGAGGAGGGAGGTGAGGGTGAGTATTTGCCTTGTGCTATTGACAGGTAGCACATCCTTCTATGTAACTCTGGACATGAGAGGCAAGGCCTGGCCACCAGAATTCAGAAGAGACTGTTTGACAAGTTTTCAAATATCCAGGGTGACCAGCAGAAGGCTGATCATGACAACAAACAAGGATTTGATGACAAAGGTCACCAGAGTCAGGAATGAAGTTACAACCTTTATAAGTAAGAAGGCCATTGGCATATTGCCAATCAGCAAGGTGAGAACAAATGGTGGAGGGGAGATCTTCATTAAGGGCTTGCAAGGATTGAAGGACAAGGGGACCAGAGGCAGAAGCGGAGGCAAGTTTAGCAGAAAGAGCAGAGTCAACGGTTTTCATGAAGATCAAGGGAGGAAGGAGGATAACTTCCACATTATCAAGAGAGGAAGAGGAGGTTAGGATAGTGGGAGAGGGCATCAGGGCCAGCAAGAGTAGTATCAGGAATGTGGATGATTTTCAGATCAAAGTTGACAAGGTCAAGGAGCCAGCAAGCTTGGTGATGGTTGAGAACTTGAGATTTCTTGAAGAACAAGAGGTTCTTATGATCTGTAAAGACTTGAACAGGGAAAGGGGAACTGTGAAGATAATGATGCCATGCTTTCAGGGCATGGATAATCATGAGCAATTCACAATTGTAGACATCATAGTTTCATTCTGTGGGAGAAAGGAATTCAGAGAGGTAGGAACAGAGGTGCCAATTGCCATTAGAGTTGGTTTGGAGTAGTATGCCTCCAGAGGCACATAGGGAAGCATTGGTGGCAATGGCAAAGGGCACAGTAGAATTAGGAAGATGAAGGATGGGTTTAGAGAGGAAAATCTGTTTAAGGTGATCAAAGGCAGATTAGCAGTGGGAGGTCCATGCCCAGGGGAGGTCTTTCTTGGTGAGATCTATAAGGGAACATGCAATAGTAGAGTATTCAGGGATAAAGTGACAGTAGAGGTTTGCAAAACCCAGAAAGGAATGGAGGTCTGTGACTTTCTGAGGAGTCGGCCATTGAGCAATGCTATTGAGTTTGACTGGGTCCATGGCAAGTTCTCTGGGTTTCACAGTCATTCCAAGATAGTCTGCTTCTTCAGTGGCAAAAGTACACTTCTTCAACTTCAGATGGAGGTCAAGTTCTTGCATTTGTTGGAGGACATGACAGGTTTGTTTGGTATGGGTGGCTTCATCAGGGGAGTAGATGAAGAGATCATCTGTATAAATTACCAACCACCCTTCAGCAATTATATCTTGGAAAGAATTGTTCATAAACTGTTGGAATGTGGTGGGGGAGTTGGTAAGACCAAAGAACATAACCATTGGTTCAAAGAGGAATTTATGGGTGATAAACATGGCCTTCCATTGGTGACCATTCTTAATGCAAATGTTGTTGTATCCCCATCAAACATCAAACTTAGTGAAGGGTTTCATATCACAAAGTTTATTGACAAGGTCAGAGATCAGAGGAAGTGGGTGTTACGCGAAGCGTACGATGATTCCTATCTTACTAATCCCGACTCAGGGCGATGCTCACGAAGAGACCGACGTCCTAAGTCTTGACGTTCAAAAAGGAGATACTGAGAACGAGGGCGAAGGTTTGAGATAAGACTCGACGAAGGACAAAGGATCCAAGGAATACTTGGGGACTGAGGACGAGAGATCGAGCTAAACTCGAGACTTAGAGTTGAGACTTGAATTACGCTTGTATTGCGTAGATCGAGAATGGTGTACATACATGAGGTGATAGACTATTTATAGGGAATAAGAACGCGCACGGACCAAGGAAGAGAATACAAGGGAAGAAAAGAGAAGGCGATGGAAAAGCGAGGAAGGTTGTAGAATAAAGCTTAGTCACAGACTAGCGAGGTAAAAAGAGGAAGGTTGACAAATGAGAATAAAACCGAAGTTGTCGTGGAAAGTCCCACGCCAAGAGCTATAGGAGCGGTGACAAAGAAATAGGAGGATATGACAAGAAGGGGAGAAAATTGTAACAGTGGGTAGGCATTTCAGATGGTGTGGTCATTGAGGTATCAATAGTCCTGGCAAGGATGGAGACCACCATCTTTCTTTTTGACAAAGAAGAAAGGCAATGCTTGGGGAGAGTTGGATGGATGAATTTTCCCAGACTTCAATTTCTCATCCAGGAAATCTTTGGTAGCTTTCTGCTTATCAGGGGACAAGGGGTAGATCTTTCTGACTTTAGGAACAAAGGATTCATTAAGGTTAATCTTGTGATTGCAGGGTCAAGAAGGAGGTACATTATTGGTTGCCTCTTTAGAGAACAGAGGCAAATTCGGAGTATTCAGGGGAAAGGGTCTTCTTTGGCTTGGTGGGTTCAGCTGCCATGGCAAGTTCTGTAGCTGTGGTGAGTTTTCAAATAACAGGAGAATCAAGAGGGGTGAATCAAGATCCAAATTGAGTGCAACAGTCAATGGTCTGTTGATCTATGGCTGCCTGTATATAATGAGGCTCCAATAGGGGGTCTAAGTAGTTGAAGAGTCGTTTGTTGGTGATGGTGTTTATGTGGACGTGTTGAACAGGGGGATCAGATCAAGGAGGGACAAGTTTTTTATAGAGTTGATTGTGTCACTTGGTATCAAGGTGGAAGGAGGAGTGGATTTCTCAGGATTGGTCAGTTGATTCAGCAATGGACAAGATCTAAGCAGACCAATTGATGGAAGGATTAACTTTCTTAAGCCAGAGAAGTCCAAGAATGACATTGTCAGACCCCAGGGCCATGACATGGAATTGAACAGAGTGAGCAATCCACTCAACATTGATGAAGAGATCACAGGAATGATGGATGATACCATTCTTGTTCTCAGAATGGTCTGCGTTCTGGGCTTAAAGGGGCTTCTTGAGTTTCATGGTGGAGAGACAGTGTTTCTTGAAAAATTGCCAATCCATGTAGTTGATGTCTGCACTGGAATCTATGAGTGCACAGGTGTCGACAACTTTCATAGTATGATCTGGAATGATAACTTGCAGGGGGAATCACATAGTCTTCATTGCAGAGGATACTACTACAGAAATGGAAGGAGACAATGGCATTGAGGCATCATCTCCATTTAAAAATGCTGAATGATGGAAACTTTCCTTCTTTCCTCATCCTCATTGTCATCATCAATGTCAATCAGGTTTGAAACCTCTTCTCTTTCCTTTGCAACTTTCTTCACCTTTCTAGCAGGAGGTTCTGATGAAGATGGAGTGGATAGAGCAGGGGACAAGGGGAACAAGGGACAGGTGGAAGAAAGGTGGCCAGCTTGATGACAACAGAAGCAAAGTCCTTGCTTGATGCATCATATCTTCTCTTCAGGGGTTAGTTTAGAGACTCAGATAACATTGACATCCATGGTGTTGGAATCACAAGACTTGGTGGCAGAGTGGTTGGAAGAGGGGAAGTGTCAAGGAGAAAATGAGTGGTATGTAGACAAGGCCTTCTGGTTTCATTTGGAAATCTCATCCACACAATCCCATTGGGTCTGAAAGTTGATTGCCTTGGTATACCATTCACTGGAAAGAGTGGGAATGGTGTCCATGGACATAATATGTCACATAAGATGGATAGGGAGGCCAGCAGAGAAGTATCCAATGATGACATTAGAGTTGATGATCAAGGAGGTAGCAACCTGGTTCTGGAATTTGGTGACATATTCAGCAAGTGTAGGAGAGAAGATATCATGCTTCTTCTTAATCATCCACTTGGTGGATAACCAAGTGATGGCATTGGCGGTAGTGTCAAGGTGTTCAAAGGAGGTCTTAAACTTTGCAACAAAGTCATCAAAGGTTCCTAGAGAAGGGGAGGCACCTTGAAGAGCATGAAGTCGAAAGGTATCTGCCCAAAAGGCAGCAGATCCCTTGGTCATATACAAAAGGGCAAAGGTGACTTTCTTATCATCCAAGTTGTAGATGGCAGAGTTGACAAGAAGATAAAAGTGGATGGAGTTAATCCAAGGAATGGCCTGGTCATAGGCTCCATTATATGCCTTAGGGTTGGCAATACAAAGTTCAGTGGGTTTGGCTGAAGACAAAGACATGTCAACAGGTGACAAGGGAACAAAGGGTCGAAGGAACAGAGTTAGTGGAGATGGTTCTTGAGATAGAGAGAGACCAACAGCAGGTTGTTGTGCAAGAGTTTGAGATACTTCACATTCATGGGAAGTCACAAGTTCAAGGTCAGAGTTCAATTGATCATCCTCAGTAGAGGGTTCAGAGGGTTTAGTGGAATCAGAGATAACAAGGGGGTTTCAAGAGGGCCACCAGGGAGGTGAGATTCAAGGGGAAAGGTGTGATGTGGTGATGGCTTACAATGGTAGTAGCCATAAAAGATAACATTGACTTTTTGTTATGCTTGTCCTGGATAGGGCCAAGAGTAGACTTGGTTGGTTCAAGGATGGAGCAAGGTTGAGAGACTTAAGATAAGTCTTGAAGAGTGAGGGACATTCTCACTTGTTGAAGAATTCAAAGATCAGAGACCTTGATCAAAGTTCAAGGCAGACTTAGAGAGTTCCAAGGGAAAACAATAGATTCAAACGACTACTAGGCACAGAATACTGAGTAGGTCAAGATTAAGAGTACAAAGTGTGAAGACAAAGGTTTATATAGACTAGGGAATCAAGCACGGACCAAGTGGTGCAAGATTCTAAGACATTCAAAGAAGGTTCAAGAAAGAAGAAGAACATCATGGAAGGTCATGGAATAATGACAAAGAAGTCGAGTAAGGGTTGAGCTTACAAAATATAGTACAACACTAGGTTTAGCATGGAAAGTAAACAAGAACAAAGAAAAGAGAAACATAACAACTATAGTTGGTGTCTCTTGTCTTGTCAGATGAGCTACTACTGTACTGACTACTAGATTGTAGAAAAAAGTTGTTATATTCAGCATTGTGATCTAATGCACAAACCAAAAGGCAAATGCACCGCAAAGCATCATTGGGATCTTCCTTCAATCAATGCATACCCCTCAGAAGGTTATTGATACACTTGCATGCATTGGTATATCAACTTCAACCCAAACAATCAATACTGCAATCCACTCTCTCTCACTTGAGTCGCAACACAATTTGCATGAACTTGGCCAATCATTGCTGGCATCATGCACATTTGACAATTTTGATGTGGACCTTAAATCACATGTTCCAACTGCAGAGAGGGCAACATCATCATTGAAGCATCTTACCTCTGGTTTGATGTTTAGCCTTGGTCATGGACTGACTACTGATGATCTTAAATGCTCTGAAGAACTATGGAAATGCTCATTGCTGAACACAAAGGCCGATCCACTGGATCTACCATCAAAAAGAACATGGCATGGCCTCATGGATATCCACCTGGAACAACCTCAGGAACCAAATCCATGTGCAGCCCAGGTGCAGCCCAGGTCATTGCCAAGCTCTCATCTTTCTTGCCAGGACCACTTCAGTTCATGGGTCTTCCTAATGGATCTATGTGCACATGAACCAGAATATTTCAGACAATTCAAGTCAGAAATTGGCAAACCTGACATCATTGAGCAGATTCCCTTAGTCAAGACATCAATCATCGCAACTCGTGCAATGGACATCAACAATTCTACTGTTAGCAGTAATATTCGGGCAGTCAATGATCTGCTTTCCCAAGGTGGAATATATAATCAGAATGATCACAGAGATCCAGACCACACAGACCACAGCACTCCTGACAGATTGGATGTTTCACCTTATGTTGTACTTTTCTATGGTGATCTCAGTATGGATGAACGTCTTCAAGCTGTGCAATAACATTGATCTATTGAAGCTACACCATGGAATCATTCACAACATGTCATTTTCATTCCTGGCTTGTTCCACTTGAAGATGGCATGTGCCAATGCTATATGGTGGTGTTTTATACAACTCAGAAGTGCACAGGAAGATGAGACATGTCTCATACAAGATGTCTCACAGCTTTGTCCCAAGAAGACCAGAATTTATTGCTCAAATTCTATATTCTGCCACATACACCAACTGATTGGACATGCAGGCACAGTGCAATGGCCAGATTGCTGGAGGATGCATGTAGAAAGGAAAAATAGTGCTTGAACAAGCCTCAAGGCCTTTGCTGCATCTAATCTGACCTTCAACAAGCTAATACAAATGGCAAATAAACTTGCTCTTGGCTATGTTGCATCTTATAAACTGTATGGTATGCAAAATAATTCACCAAAGGAACAGGATATGCAGTTCAAAAACACTCTCCTATTGCATCAATATTTTCTTCTTTATGAAGAGCTCTCCTATGCAATGAACCATGGTGATATAGAACAAGTCAAGATATCCATCATGTCATGGATTCCAATCCTGAAGGCTATTGGAAAGCACAAGTATGTGACACATATGACACACTTCCTCCTCAATATTCACTTTGTCTATCCTCCAAGTCTCAAGTATGTATTTCATAGTGTCTTACATCTAATAAACCTGATTATTTTCAAGGCAAGCAATATGTTACCATTTATTGGTAAATCTAACAGGCAAACGAATGAAGTGGTGAGCTATTGATTGGTGCATTGAATTGAACAACCTTTTCACAAAGGTACCAGTCTTGCTATTGTTTAGTAACACCGTCTCACAACACACTCACATAGCAGGTCAAGAATGGTGGTAAAGGATCAAATCAGGCCATCAAGCAAATCATCCTGGAGTCACCACTTGTCCAGGCATACTGCAATGTGCAAGCCATGATACATAAGGATTTTCTTCACACTCACCTCACAACAAAACATGCTGATCCTGATATGAGGAAAACATTCAAAGGACTAGCAAGTATATTGGTGAGACATTCTCCACATACAGTAATATTAGGTAGGAAGAGTTGACATGAGATACAAGATCTGGTGGACAAGGGGAAGATAATGATGGACAAGGCAGCAAATGAAGAGTCAGGAGAAGTGCTTGTGTATGATACTGAGGCTGACGATGGCAATGCTCAGGCTAGAATGGAATTAGAAGACATTTTGATAGAGCTAATGTAACACCATAACATATCAAGTTGTCAAACTATATCTTGGTGGGCATTGGGGCAACTGGTGTAGTATTCTCCTTGTTCTGATTAGTACTACATGATGAGTGCTTAGGAAAAAGTTGATTGCAAACTACAGAAATTTAGTCTTAAGCCCAATACAAGTTGAATTTCCACATACTGTTATGTTTCATGGGACCACAGGCACTGCATTTATTTTGACATCTCAGGATCATGATACCAGCACTGTTGGCAGACATTGAAGTGACTGATAAGCCTGAGGGCCCAGCAGGTGTCAACTGTGACAATGACATGGCATTGACTCAAAGGGAAGTTTTGATGAGTGGTGTAGGGAGTGGTGCTGCATGGTTTTCAATAAGCATGATGATCCTGCAACTATACAGTTTGGTATCCAACCACCCTGTCTCATGCCTGAGATCCTAAGCATTGTGGATCTTCCGATAGTGAGCACAGTCAACAATCTATTCAAGGATTGCATTAGGCATCACAATGCATGGCCTGATGTCATGGAGTTTGGGCCATCCATAGACTGTGGCAGTTGTTGCCTGATGCCAGCTATCCACCACTTTCTGAAGAGCAATGTCATGGCTAGCCTTCAAGTATTCAGGAGTGCAGAAGCATTGGAGCATACTAGGAGGTCTAGGAATGGTAGATATAATGGCATGGAATTCAGAAGGGTGATGGAGATCACAACAGATGGTAGGTTAGAGGACACAACAGCAAGGACAACCTGTTGGTTGGTCTGTAATGCATTCAATGTGGTCTGAAACTGATGTAAACAAGAAGGATGGCAATGAGTCAGTACTTGATCAATCAATTACTGCAACCATTCCCACCAGATGCAGTATTATCAAAAAAAAACATCAAACACCTTCCTTCAGCACATCAGTCCTATGTGAGTTCCAGCATTGATCAAATATTCCATTCCAACATCAGGCTCCTTCTTACTGGATTGTCATTTCTTACCTGCTAAACTTGCCATCTTTCTTGCCTGGATTGCACATCCCATATCCTCAAGCCATGCTGTGGCTCCACTAATCATCTCCAGGATAACTACATTATTGCCATCATTGTTTGCTGATTTGCCACTGTCTGAGCCACCTTCGTCCATATCCACATTCCCACCATTGTGTGAAGTCACAATGGTATCACAGTCACCATCTACCACTAATTGACTATCAAGGCTATGATGCATGGCAGATGACTGTTTTGCAGGTCATGATGGGATAAGTGAGGCTGCTGCCTTATGCTTGTTGTTTAATCAACACTCCTTCCTTGCTGCCTTTGCTGCCCACTTGTCATCAAATAAATCCTTCTCAGCCAGAAGGATAGCCGTTCCTGTGAGTGATTTATTTTGTGCAGCACATCCAAACCTCTGCCACAGAGTTGCAAGCTTGCAAGTTGCATGCCACTGGACAACAAGTTGAATGTCTGAAACATCCATTCCCTACAATGTTGACACCAAATTGTAAGTTTATTAGTAACTAATTCTTGTTACCAAATGCACAACTAACCATACTAAAAGACTCTGTTGTCACATGTCCCCATGTCATGTCTTGCCAGCAATAAAGTTTTCAAGCTCTGTCTCCTTGTAGGTGTCCATCATGTCAGAATTGAACCATTTGACTTTGTTGTGCATCTCATATGGTAAGTGTCTTTGCAGGTACTTTACAGCTTGGATCACATGTTGGATATTGTCAAAAAAAAATCAAGAATCTTGATGGGGGGGATCTCCAACTTTCCACCCCTCTGGTATCAAGAAAGCAAGATCTGCATAGCTGTCAAGTGAGTACTTTATCTTTCCCACTGTGATCTTGATATTGGAGCAGTCACTTGATTGTTGGACCATTGCCAACTTGTCAGAGTGGACATGCAATAGCTGGTAAACATCAGTGAGCATATCCTTGCTAAGGGTAGCCAAGGCTATCATTATCAGAACAGTTGTTGGAAGTATATAGTGGAGATGGCCAAGTTCACTGTATTCTTGGCAAAAGTCTCCCCAGTCAGCAACACAATGGGCTTCATTGATTACTATACTGATGATGCAAGATGCAAATAGGTGATTTTTCAACAGTTTCTCAAAGTTGCCATTCAGCTTGATAATTTGTTTGGAGCTAATAATGACAGCATGATACTAAAATGCACCAATAGCCTAAATGATTGGTATTTATTTCAATACATCAGGATGCAACAGGTCATGACACTTACCATTAAATTAGCAGATGTTGCCATGTCAGCATTAATGGCAATGGCACATGTTCTTGCTTATGCAAGTGATTTAGTGTTTTGTTTGCCAAGCAGGTTTAGAGGGGTAACTACTATCTGGATCTCTTGTGGACAGAACAACAAAGGTATCCAGAATCATAATGTCTTCCCCATCCCTGTTCCAGCAGTACAGAGTGTTACAATTTTACTTCCTTTTCATCTTATCCTCTTATTTCTCTATCATTCTCCACATCACTCTTGGAGAGGGACGACTTACTCAACAGAAGGATTTATTCTCGTCTTCAAATGTAACTCTATTTCTCTTCTTCATCTTTGACCAGACTCATCTCTCCTCCACTGTTTCTCTTATGTCAGCTAGTGTTCCTTGACATTCCACTATGTTCCATGTCCTTCCATTTAGTTCTATCCCTATTGGTCCATGCACATTTATCCTTTGTATAAATATCATTGTACATCCTTTGTATTCCTCATTCTTGATCTGCACAATATAAGTGTACTATCTAGTCTCAATCCTTCGAGTTCTTTGAAACTATCCTTAGTTGAATCTCAGGCTCAATCCCTCATCCTCCTCATTTTCTTTTGAACACCAACTCTTCAGATGTCAGTCTCTTCATGAGTATCGCCTGAGGACATTGTCAAGTAAGCAGACATTGGTATATGCTTCACATAACAAAAGATCAAGAATCTCTTCAGTCCCACCTCTCTAGGTGTAGGACCTACCCCCATCATCACCATGAATTTCTGCAGAACGTTTGGGATCCCCAAATCCAAGTCTGAGGACAGCGACATTGAGGTTAACTCACCCCCTCACTCTATCACCAGTACCCCCTTGAACCCTCATCTGAGTAACCCAGCTATTCCAACCACACCAGCACCCAGTAACCTTAGACCCTCCACTTAACCACTTGCACCCCCTAGCAATCCCAGATTACCCCCAGTCATCCCAGTACCCATTGTCCTACCACCTGCCACTCCTGCCACCCCAGTACCACTGATTAACATGTCTTCCAAGATTGAACTCAAAGCAGCCCTCCCCACAGACTTCTCAGAAAAATCATCTGATGCCTCCTGATGGATCAAGGCCATGAGGGCTTACTTTGCTTTAAAATCCTTGTTATACTCTTCAGATGAAGGAAAGGTCACCACTACTCTGAACAAGATGAGAAAAGGATGTGGAGCTTCTTTTGCCAAGATGTGGTATGATAAACTCACTGACACCACCATCACCTCTTCTGAGAAAACCTTCGACAAATTCACCACCAATTTTGAGTCCACTTTTTATTCCTTTGACACTAAAGCCACCACCCACTTTGATTTTTCTAAGCTTGTCCAGAAATCCACCAAATGTCCTAATGGAACCTTTGATGATGGCTTCCAGCAATATATCACCAACTTTCAGAACCTTGCCTGCAAAGCTGGAATCACTGACGACATCACCCTTCTTGATCAGTTCTTCCTAGGAGTTGATCAGAAGATTGCCACTATGATCTTGTCTATGTCTCCCATCACTGTCACTATTAATGCTTGGATCAAATGAGCCAAGACCTTCCATGCTTAGAAAATGAAAATCCAATCTCTTTGCAGTGGACAAACCCTCTTCCACTTTTTGCCCCCAGAAAGACCCCAATGCCATGGACATTGATAGCATCACCCTATCAAAGCTCACCCCAAATGAACAAGCTAGATGCATATGTGATGGACTCTGCTTCTAATGCAGGAAGAAGGGTCATAGTGCCAACAACTGTCACACCTCCTCCACTTGTACCACACCCATCCATCCATCCTTGTCCTCTAACCCTCAGAACATTTGAAACACAGAAACCACCCTACCTCCCATTCCCAAGAAAGAACCCACTTGCTCAAAGCTTGGTGAATATGTCAACTCCTTGAAAACCTCTGGCAAAACTGACGATAAAATCTTTTCAGTCCTTCAAACTTGTTTTGAGAAACCTGTTGAAGAAGTCTTTACTGCCAAAGTCTCTGCTGGAATCAAGAGAGCATGGGATTTTTAAGAAGGGTGTTATGATTGGCTTATTCATTTCTTCTCATGTTCCTATTCTTTCCACTCACCTGATTACACATTCCCATCCAGCATGTTATAAATCCTCCACTTGCTAGTAATCAGGTTTACTTCATCTTCCATTTCCTTCGTATGTTTATCATCATGCTTACCCTCATCTCAATTGCCCAGTTACTATATTGAGGTTCTTTGAACCTGCCCTGAACTCTCTTGTGTACTATATCTACTTTGTCATTTCTTGTTTTGTTTCTTTAACTTGATCTCCCTTGACCACCTTGTATTCTTGTACTTGAATCATATCATGTTCTCCTTGAACCTCATAAGCAATCTTCTTTGACTTACTTGTCCACTCTTGAGAGAATCCCTCCAAGAGACATCTCTTGTCCACCTTAAGGAATCCCCTTGAGAAAGTCTAGTCAGTGAAGCCATGGGTGAGTCATTGCTGGCCTAGCTCTCAAGTCTCAACCTTTAACCTTCAAGGGCTATGCTTGTCCTTATTCAGGCCAAGTGTAACAAAGAGAAGCCACTCCAATGTCTCCTTCCCTTGCCTTGAACCGTGTACTTGTAGCACCATGAAGCAATAGAACTATGCATCTTCCTATTTTGTTATATGGATCAAAACAAACCATTGACACCACTACTCTCATTGATTCCAGCACAACCAGGAATTTCATCAACCCTTGTCTTCAAGCCCTTGGACTCTTCAAATTTTCTTCTATTTCCAACCTGGTTATCATCTACAATGTAGATGGAATGCCCAATGCCAAAGGAACTATTTGATGGACTGCCACCATTTCATTCACCTCCAGATCATTCTTCAATACAATAAAATTCATGGTAGTCCGACTCACTCATCCCCAGATTATACTTGGGATGTCCTGGCTCCAGAAATGGAATCCCACCATCAACTGGAAGACTTTCTCTATCAATTTCTTCTCTAGAGTTGAGAGGTCTCTTCATGAGTATCCTCCCCTTGAAGAGAATATTGAGAAGATTACCATTTTTATGGAACTTGCCCAAGCTGAAAAACCTAAGGACATGTCCATCCTAGATTTTTGCTCTGATTT
>JBBPQO010000202.1:0-14133 GCA_038092535.1 Xerocomus subilludens | reverse complement strand
ACGGTCTGCGTGCGATGGTCGAGCGGTCCTGCTCGCCTCAACGGTTAATGCACCCCAGCACCCAGGGGCTCTTACCGTTTCGAGCCAGCCGAGGCGCGATCCGGGGTTCTCCGCGCAGCGTAAGTTTTCTCGACTTGTGCCGTGCCATGCGGCTGACGATTTTACAATCTCCGCTCCAATGTGTGGCTGCGTAACTTGGTGTCTCGGCCACTCGGACGTTCGGAAAATTCAATTCCCAGGTGTCCTTGATGAACGTTTGCCGCAGGCAACCCAAACTAGGGCACAAACTCACATACAAACTGAGACCCAAACTGGTCAGAACGCTGACTTTCTGCGTTTCGGACAGGGCATCACGCGGGCTCAAACTACATGTTTGCACCGCTGTTACTGTAAGCACGCGCACCGTACTTCAAATCTCGGCCTGGCATCAAGGTGAAACTAAACTTGAAATATTGCATGCACATTTTGTATGTCATTTAGCACTGGCCTATATACGCATCCATCCATTGTTACTGGACCTGTCGCAACAGGCCAAACAAGGCCCCTGGTCTCACTAGTTCTGTACCAGGCAACTGTAGTTCGCACGGAGGTTTGCCCTCCGTGTGCAACTACTTATGACTGCGCATCCGCCCTTGCACTATTCCTGCCCTGCATCCGATTACAAGAGGTTGTTCCATGTCTATGGAGACGGCCGTCCATCGCTGTGCACTTCCTTTACATCCGTCCTGGTCCAAAGATGGCTGCTGGGTCAAGATTGGTGCGTCAGATCTATCAAATCTCGAGGCAGCACAGAATCAGCACAGCATATCGGAACCAGGGGACTCGTTGGCGGAGATAATTATCAAACAAAGCCACCTCGACTCAATACGTCGGAACATGCCTGCCCCACGCGCATGTTACTGAAACTTGTAGCCACTATCAAATGTAACGTGCACCTCACAAGTGACCTATCATGTAGTCGGAGATAGGAAATGAGATGATGCAAGGTGAGCGCGCGCGTGATCAGCAGGCGGTTATGGGCACACGGTATCGTGTCGGTATCCGGCATGAAACTTGTTTGACGACGACCTGAAGGCCTCAAGAGCCTCAGGAGGGAGAGAATATTAAAGCACAATTGATCTGCTCTCAGAACCTCAGCAAAAGCATCCCGTTGTCTTGAGTGAAGAACTGCCGCTGTGGGTGTTGGCCTCCTCCCATCTGAGTCCTTGTGCTCACGTATGATATCGATATGACTCTTCCATCTAGTCTTTGATCGCGCCCATCATCGTCACTCCAAACATTTCTAGCTGAGCCTATAGTACATATAATTATCTCGCAGGTATGGTATGGTCACCTGTTTTTCGATCAAGTACTCATGCAGCGGACAATACAGGACAATGTCAATGCCAGGAGGCGGTGGTCGCGGTGGAGGCCGCCGCCGCAAGACTACCTTCTTTGTCTGCAACGACACCGGTCGTCGTCTTGAAATCCAATACACATTTCAGGGTCCCTATTTGAATGTGACAAAAGAGAAAACTCGTAAATTCGTCGTGCCTGGGACAGGACCTTTGACCCTTCTGAAATCAAAAGGTCCAAAAGAAAGCAAATTGGAGACCTATGGCCCCATACGAGAGCGGGACCTTTACACTGTCACCGCTGACGCACCTACAACCATCACCACTATGACTGAAGCCCAAGAAGCCAGTCGTTCTGCGACAATGTACATGTGATCGTTTCATTCAATCCCTTGTTTAATTGCCTCATGTATAGGCTGCATCCAACTGTGCTTTGTTTTGTTGATCTATTGCATTTGAACATCAGTGCATTCAACTGTCACTTTTTCTGTTCATTTAGCCTTCTTTGCAAATCAGTAAATCAGTGGTGTACACAATTTCTGTGATGGCTTTGATTTGGCTCTGATTGTGTCATTTGTTGAAACTATGCACATTCAATTTCCAACTTGTTACAGCAGTTTCTATAAGTTGGTGGAAAATGCATTAACAAATGTTACACCTTGGAGATAGCTGCAGAAGGACCCTGGAAGTGGCTGATTGTAGTTTGCAGCTGAATTGTAGAAAACTATAGTGGTAGACACTAAAGAAAAACTACTGTAATGAAGCACCCAAAATAGGGCTTGCTGATGTAATCTACTAAGCATTGAGTCCATATGAATTGGCTCAACTTTCTATCAACAACATGAATAAGCATAGTGTTAGGTTTTCTCCTCTTTGTTTACTGCTGTGACCTTTATGCTGAACCTGCATTGTATTTTGTCTTACAAGTTCAACCCTTGTTTGACTATTATGTTCTTTGTCATTGTTCCATCAGGTTCTTCATTGTTCTCTTTTCTTCTTGAAAGTCTTAGAATCTCACACTGCTTGGTCTGCGCTTGATTCCTTTTCTTATATAAACCTCATCTTTACTTCTTGTACTCTTAACCTTGACCTACTCAGTATTCTATGCCTTGTAGTCCTTTCAAATATACTTCTTTCCTGGATCTCTATAAGTCTGCCTTGAACTTTGATCAAGGTCTCTGTTCTTAGAACCTTCTGACAAGTGAGGATGCCCCTTGCTCTTCAAGACTACCTTAGTCTCTTGACCTAATCTTGACCTCGTCCTTGAATCAATCCAAGTCTACTCTTGGCCATACCCAGGACAAGCATAACAAAAGGTCAAGGTTATCCTTTATGGTTACTTCTATCATAAGCTGTCATCATGTCAAACCATCCTCCTCAAATCTCACCTCCTTAATGGCCCTCTTGAAACCTCCCTCTTGTCTCTGACTCCTCTGAACCCTCTGAACCTCCCACTGAGGATGACCAGTCAAACTCTAACTTAGAACTTGTCACCCCCCACAAATGTGAGACTTCTCAAGCTCTTGCACAACAACTTGCTATTGGTTTCTCCCTTTCCTGAGAACCATCTCCACCATCCCCTTTCCTTCAACCTATTGTCCCACTCCCACCTGTCAACATGTCCTCTTCCACAGCTAAACCCACTGAACTTTGTATTGCCATCCCTAAGGCATATGATGGAGCTTATGGTTAGACTATTCCATGGATCAACTCTGTCCACTTCTACCTCCTTTTCAACTCTGCCATTTACAGATTGGACAAATTGCCTTTTCCCTCTCATATATGACCAAGGGATCCACTGCCTCTTGGGCAGATATCTTTCATCTTCAGGCCCTTTGTGGTGCCACTTCCTCCTTAGGAATCTTTGATGACTTTGTTGATAAGTTCAAAAAGTCCTTTGAACACCTTGACACCACCACTAATGCCATTGCTTGGCTATCCACCAAGTGGATCAAGAAGAAGAATGGCACCTTCTTCCCTACCCTCACTGAATATATTGCAGAATTTCAAAACCAGGTCACTACCTCTTTAATCATCAACTCCAATGTCATCATTGGCTACTTCTCTGCTGGTCTTCCTACTTCTCTCATGCATCACATCATGTCCATGGACACCATTCCCACCTCATCTAAAGATTGGCATGCTGAAGCTATACATTTCCAGATCCAATGGAAATGTGTGCATGAAATTTCCAAATGAAACCAGAAGGCCTTGTCTATGTACCATTCTTGTTCTCCTCACCACTTCCCCTCTCCCAATCATTCCATTGCTAAACCTCACCACTCCAACACCATGGATGTCAATGTCATTTGAGTCACCAAAATGACCCCCAATAAAAAGATTGATGTATCAAACAAGCACTCTGTTTCTGTTGTTGCCAGGCTGGTCATCTCTCTTCCATCTACCCCTCATTTCCCTTTTCCTCCACCCTATCTCCATCTATCCCTTTGTTGTCAAAATCTCCTGCTAGAAAGGTAAAGAAAGTAGTGAAGGAGAGAGAGGAGATCCCAAATCTGATTGATGTTGATGACAATGATGATGAGGGAAAGAGGATGGTTTTTTTCATTTTGTTTTTTTAGATGGAGATGATGCCTTGATGCCATTGTCTCCTTCTGTCTCTGTAATAGTATTCTCTGCAATGAAGACTATGCAATTTCCTCTGCAAGTTATTGTTCCAGATTACACTATGAAAGTCATCAACACCCATGCCCTTATAGACTCTGGTGCAAATATCAACTGCATTGACTGGCACTTTGTCAGGAAATATCATCTTCCTACTATGAAACTTGAGAAACCACTTCAAGCTCAAAATGCTGATCACTCTGAGAACAAGAATGGCATGATCCATCACTTTTGTAAACTTTTTGTCAATGTTGAAGGAATTGCTCACTCCACTCAATTCCATATTATGGCCCTTGGATCTGATAATGTCATTCTTGGACTTCCTTGGCTCAAGAAGGTCAACCCTATCATGGACTGGTCTGCTCAGACTTTGTCTATCATTGAGTCCACTGATCAATCCTGAGAACTTCATTCCTCTTTCCATTGATTTTATGACAAACTTGTCCCCCCTTGATTCAATCCCCCTGTCCAGCACATTTATGTAAACACCATCACTGATAAGTAACTTTTTGACTACCTCAACTATGAATCCAAGTTTTGTTATGTGCAAAAGGTAGTGGACCTCCATACCCTTGATCATTGTACCTGATTTGGTTCTCATTTCACCCCTTTGGGTTCCCCCATCATTCAAAAACTCACTACTACCACTGAACTTGCTAAGGACACTGAATCTGGCAAGCCAAAGAAGACCCTTTCCTCTAAATATGCCAAATTCACTTTTGTATGCACCAAGAAAGCCACTGATCATATACCTCCTTATTGATCTTGCAATCATGAGATCACCCTTGATGAATCTTTTACTCCTAAAGTTGGGAAGATCTATCTTCTCTCCTCTGATAAGCAAAAAGCTACTGAAGATTTCCTAGATGAGAACTTGAAGTCTGGGAATATTTGCCTGTCCAACTCCCCCCAAGCACCCCCCTTTTTCTTTCTTAAGAAGAAGAATGGCAGTCTTTGTCCTCGTCAGAATTATTGATACCTCAACAACTACACCATCTGAGATGCTTATTCTCTCCCTCTTATTTCCAACCTCATCAATAAACTTTGTGACACTAAGCTTTTTACCAAATTCCATGTATGATGGGGGTATGACAACATTTGCATCAAGGATGGTCATCAGTGGTTTCATTACCCATAAAGCTCTCTTCAAACTGACTTTCATGTTCTTTGATCTCACCAACTCCCCTGCCACTTTTCAATGATTCATGAACAATACATAATTGCCAAAGGATGGCTGGTCATCTATATGGATGATCTTTTGATTTATTCTCTTGATGAAACCACCTATACTGAACATACTTGTCACATTCTCAAGTGCATGCCAGAACTTGACCTTCATCTAAAATTGGAAATGTGTACTTTCACAGCCAAAGAAGTGGATTATTTGGGGATGGTTGTAAAACCTGGAGAACTTGCTATGGATCCTGTAAAGCTTGATGGCATCACCCAATGGCTTACCCCTCAGAAGGTCAAAGATCTTTGTTCTTTCCTTGGTTTTGTGAACTTCTATCATTGTTTCATTCCAGAGTACTCCACTATCACCTGTCCCCTCATCAATCTCACCAAGAAAGATCTCCTATGGGCATGGACCTCCCATTGTCAGTCCACCTTTGACCAACTTAAAAACATCTTTCTTTCCAAGCCCATCCTTCATCTTCCTGACCCTACTTCACCTTTTGCCATTGCTACCAATGCTTTTTTGTGTGCCTTCAGAAGTATTCTTTACCAAACTGATTCCAACAATGATTTGCACTTCTGTTTCTACCTCTCCAGATCTTTCTCCCCTGCCAAATGTAACTTCAATGTCTATAATTGTGAACTGCTCACAATTATTTGTGCTTTACAAGCATGGTGCCACTACCTTCACAGCTCTTCCTTCCCTGTTCAGGTCTTTATCAATCATAAGAATCTTCTATTCTTTAAGAAACCTCAGGTACTCAATTATTGTCAAGCCCACTGGCTTCTCAATCTTGCTGACTTTGATCTGAAGATCATTCACCTCCCTGCCACTGCCCTCATAGGACCTGATGCTCTCTCTCATCATCCAGACCTTACCTCTTCCTCCTCCTTTGACAATGCAGAAGTCACCCTTCTTCCTCTCTCCTTCTTTTTAAAGGCCATTAACTCTGTCCTTTCCTGCAAACTCACCTGTGCTTCTGCCTCTGATCCCCTAGTTCTTCAGTCATTACAATCCCTCAATGAAGACCTCCCCTCTGCCTTCTGTTCTTGTCTTGCTGAGTGGCAGCACATTAATGACTTCTTACCTATAAAGGTCATACCTTTGTCCCTGATTCTGGTTACCTCTGTTGTCAGATTCTTGCTCATTGCCACAATCACCCTTCCACTGGCCACCCTGGTTATTTTAAAACTCATCAATGTCATGAATCATATGTTGTTTCATCCTCTTCCCAACTACACTTGTTCTCAAAGACAAGTGCTCACCTGTACTATATACATTGAGCGTCTAGGACTATTGTTTACTTTACTTTACTTTTTGCTTTTCTTACTATGCTGATGTTTCAGACTTCTTCACATGATACAGCGCATGTGTACATATGTGTCCCATACATGTTCCCTTACCATTCTTGCCAGATTGTGATGTGGTGCCACATCAGTTCTGCTGCATGTGCTACAGACACGACTGTGCTTTCTTTTGTGATGACTTTAGGGCTGTCTTTGACTGTGCACTGCACAGGTCTATGCTCAGTCCCTATATAAGCCATAGTTTAGAGACTGTTCTGATAGTCTTATTCACTTGATCATTGCATTCAGCCTTAGGCTTGAGTGTGATTTAAGGACTTGACCTTGCTTCTACTATCTTGGCACATTCAGCTCCATGCTTGAGTGCTGTCTCTGCTTCACTGTCACCATCTCTTTCAGTCATTCACTGTTGTCTTGCCCTTGAGGTTTGGCTTCGGAGTTTGGCTCATGCAACAGTCAACTGGTCGCTTCTGAATTTTGGTGGCCTGGCCTCACTTCTCATGTCTGGAGTTACATAGAGGGATGTGCTGCCTGTCAGCAACATAAAGCAAACACCCATCCTCTTGTCCCTCCTCTTACTCCTATTTATTCCTCTGCTTCTGTTCCTTTCAACAGATATCTTGCAAGCTTATCACTGATCTTCCTCCCTCTTCTGGCTTTGATACTCTTCTGGTTGTGGTTGACCATGGCCTTACTAAGGGGTGATTCTTTGCCCTACCTTGAAATCTATTACCACCAAAGGTGTTGTCTCCCTCTTCTTTCATAAGGTTTACTTTCATTTTGGTTTTTTTGACAAAGTCATCTCTGATTGTGGCCCCCAATTTGCCTCTGCCTTCACTAAGGAAATGGATCGTATCCTCAAATATGATTCCCTTTCAACTGCCTACCATCCCCAATCTGATGGCAAAATGGACCATATCAACCAAGAAATCAAAACATATCTATGTATCTTTTGTGGTAATAATCTGTCCTCTTGGGCTGATTCAATCTTACATGCTGAATTTGCCCACAATCACCACCCTCACTCTATGACATCAGTTTCTCCTTTCTATCTCATTATAGTGTATGAACCTTGTGCCCTTCCCTCCATTCTTCCTGAAATCCCTCTTTCTGCTGTCAAACTTTGACTTAAACAACACACTTCCTCTCATTGTTACACAAAGCATATGCCAATGTCTGCTTACTTGACAATAGCCTCAGGTGATACTCACAGAGAGACCCATGTCTGAGGAGTTGGCTTTCAAGAGATGACTAGGAAGACGAGGGATTGAGTGCTCAGCTGAGGATAGTCCTTAGGGACTCAAGGGATTGAGACTAGATGTTATGCTTGTATTGTGCAGATCAAGAATGGAGAATAAAAAGTAATGCAACAATATTTATATGATTTAGGAAAATGCATGGACCACAGAATATAATTGAAAAGCAGAGCAAGGAACATGATGGAATGTAGAAGAATATGAGCTGATGTAAGAGAATCAGTGAAGAAGAGATAAGTCCATTTATAGGTGAAGAAGGGAAACGGAGTTGGGACTGGAGATAAGGATGAACCCTTCAGTAGAATAGGTTGTACCTCTCCAAGAATGATTTGGAGAGTGGTAAAGAAAAAGAAGAATATGATGGGAAGGGAGCAAAATTGTAACACTCATAATAAAGCTCTTGCTGCCCATGAACTCACTTGTCAAGTTATGGCTTCTTGTACTTGTAGAAACTATTCTCCCTTTGTCAAAGAAGATGAAGTTTGGCTTGAAGCTAGGAGGAGGAAAATGAAGACATTTGATGAGAGGAGGACAGATGGGCATAGCAGGAGAGGGGGTACAAGGTTGGTTGTTAGAGATGATCTTGACATGGGGAATGAGAGAAGAAGTGGAAAAGATAGTTATAGTAGAAGAACAGATATAGAGAGTCGATGAAGAAAGAGAATTAAGAAAGAAAGTGGTCACAAGGAAGAGGAGAGGCAAGAAGACTTTTTATAGTCTTCCAAGTGGACTTGGCATTTTTGAAGTTCTGTCCAAGGACCCAGGAATCTTCTCTGGCTGAATATCCCACAAATGGTGGGAGGGTGGACTATGATAACAGATTATTTGTTATCTCATATTCCTCTTCACTAGCTTAAGGTCAGGGGGTGGAGCCAGGAAGTTCTTGTCATGAACAGTGAAAGCTAAAAAAGTGGTCTGGTATGAGAAAGGCTTGTCCCAAGGAGTTCTGGTAGGTTGGTATAGGCGAGAAGAGGTAGCAAAAGCTTATTCTAGCACTTGAAACCAAGTTTGACATGACCTTATGAATAGTGTAACAAGTTCAGTGGGTCTGACTACAGAAATGGTTGCTGAGGCAAAATGTGGCCTCCTCTCCATCAAGGCCAAGGTCCTCTTGACCTGGGCATTCCTCAAGGAATTGCAGGCCTGTGCATCACGCATGGACTACATGGTGTCTGTGCAGGAAGAGTTGGAGTATTTGAAGGCAGTTTTTGATGCTTTGTGAGTTTCCAGTCCTTCTATCCCATCAAGCCATGTACTTGTAGCTGTGCTATCATATGTGTCTGTGTCAAATCATCTGGAAGCCATCCTGAGTGAAAACCAAGAAAATGTTCAATTAAAAGTGAAGAAAAGGAGAGTGAAAACAAAGTCAGTTGTGCAGGATTCCACCTGACTTGTTTTCTTTGGTCATCTTTCACATCTACACCTGCAAACACCACTGGGAATGAAACTGGAACATCAAAATGAAACTGGATTCAGAAAATGAGAAATCAGACAGTGAAAACAAGCAATTGAATTAAGAAAAGAGGACCAGATGACAGATATCAGCCACTGGATAGTATGAAACATGGTCTGGAAAGTGAAACAATTGAATGAAAATAAAGTATGATGAGTGGAAACATATCCTAAAGTTGTTTTCGACTTTTTTTTGAAAGAGAGAAAGGTTTTGCCTATCATATAATGGTCTGTTTATTGTTTTTAGTAATGTTTCTGGTTTTTGTTTGGAGTACTGAAGCTTCAAACAAAACCTGGGGTGAAGAACAGACTCTTGACTAAAGTTAGGATAGAACAGAGACACCAGATGAAACCTGGAATCAAACAGATATGAAACAGAATGGAGAAAATTTGTCCTTTTAGTTTTCCTCATTTTTACACTTGACAACATCTCCTGCCTTGTACTCATCCAAGTATTGGTCTGCCAACCTGGTCAGGTTGGTAACCAGTATTGAGACCTTTGGCCTGGCAAAGTATGATATCAACTGAAAGGCTGCATACCAAAGCCTTGAAATCATGCCATCCAACTCAGCTAGCAAGTACAATCCTCTGGTAGTCCTACAAAAGACCACCATTGGACCAAGGTAGTGTGGCTTTATTTCCAGTTTAATTCTTTCTCAATCTGGCTATTCCAAACCAGGATGAGGTCTCCAGGACCAAAGTCCAGATCATGAATCCAAATTTTGAATTGTGCCTTGAAATGCTTGAGCAACACAAATCAAGAAAGGAGAATGTGTTTGTGTAAGGTATCAATATCTTCCTGACACTTCTGGAGCTGTTGTGCTCTTCAAGAAATCAAGAAGGACCTAGATACAGGCTCAACTTCCTGAGGAGGTATAAGAAATGTGGCCTCTTCTAGATTGAAGGGAAAATAAGGCTCCACACCATGAACCATGAAATAAGGTGAAAGTCCAGTGGACTTAAAGATGGTGATCTGCTCTACCCAGAAAACAGAGTGAGTGGACAGATGCCAGCAAACCTCTCCCTCCAGGAAACCTTTGATGATTACTTTCTGGACATCAAGAGCCTGAACATATGCTGGCCCATTGTTAGTAATGAGCTTGGAAACAACATCCCAATGACAAAAAACCTCTTCAAAAATAAAAAGCAATAGCAACCACATTTTCTGAACACAACATATGCCACTCTGGGTATGCTGTGAGGGTGCACTGAGCTTTGACAAGAAAGTGATATCTGCTGGAGTGGGGCATTACCATGGTATCAATGTGAATCTTGTGAAATAAGCTGTCCACTACTGGCACAGTCAGTGGAATGTGCAGCTTCTTCATTTGTTAGATTTGATATTTGTGACATATCCAAATGTACCATTTGATGTTATCCACCAACATAGGCCAAGAAGTAATTGTGTCCAAGCAGAAGACACCTTTGTGCCTGAGGCCATTGTGTGCCTCTTGGATCAGCCTGTAGTGACACTCTATTGGTATGACAAGCTGGTGATGACTATGTGGCTCACAATGCTACAAGGAACCATTGAGGAGGAAGAAATAAGTTGTGGTGTGAATGAAGGAAATGTAATCCAAGTCTGAAAGATCAGGAGGGTGGACATGTGAAGCAAAAAAATTGTGGATCTGGATGATCCAGGCCTCTTTTATAAGAGCCTTGGATGACCAGGGAATACCCAGTGTGCCTGCATGGTTATCCAGTCCAACTGGATTATTGTCTGGACATTGAGAACTAGAGCCTGGACTGTCAACATCAGCACCAGAAACTTGTAGAAGTGAATGATTTGCAGATATAGAGGATCTAGAAAGGTTAACAGACTCTTCCTAGTAAGAGGACCTTTTGTTCAGAAGGATAATGGAAAAAAAATATGCCTGGTCCAACCAATCCTTGAAGTCATCATTCTCAGGCAAATCTTCATTGGATGGCAGATGATAAGACAATTTATCTGCTCCTGTATGTTTTGTAGCAGAATCATATATTAGATGAAAGTTGAACAACAGAATACCTGCAATCCATCAATTGATGGTTGTGTTCAGCTGGAGGTCTGGGTTGTTTATCATACCCTTGACATACTTGGCATTCATTTCTACTATAAAGTTAACAACTTCAAAGATAAAAATGCAGACCACTTGCAATGTGTGAAACAATTCATAAAGTTTGAGTTTTGCTTGTAAATAGCAGCTCTCAACCTCAGTGAGGCTAAGGGTGTATATAGCAACTGAGTTCAGACTTGCTTAGAGTGGCTGGACTCAGTTGGTTGACTTGTGTAGGCCTGAGGATTGAAGCAGAGTGTGTATAGAGCAGATGTGTAACTAACAGAGATAGAACAGATCACATCAACACTGTCATGCCCTGAGAGTGATCAGGACAAACCTTCCCTCACTGTTCTCCCACAAACAAAGGGAAAGGCAAGCAGAAGGCCACTGATCCTCAAGACAATGCCAATCAATCTGGTAGCAATGGCAGCCACTCAGCAGCAAAATTGGGCTCACCCATTACACACTGGACCATTGAGGATAAAATATATCTCCTCAATTTTGTACTATCATACCAATGGGAGATGGGGGATGGTCACAACTTCAAACTGTCATTCTGGGCTGAAGCAGCTAGCAAATTCCCCTTGCCTACTCACAGAAAGCAAAAAGTTGCAGAAAGCTGTCATGACAAATGGAAACAGGTATGTCATCCTTTTCTTTGGCATACATCTGATGATACAATAACTTTGTAGCTGAAAGCTATATGCAACATTGTGAATAACACATCTGGATTAATGTACTCCCTGGAGAGAGAACCAGATATTGGACCAGAGAGTCAACTTGTATGGGATGAAATCATCAAGGTGAGTCATAAAATCATCATGCATACACCTTTTTTACTATCTACATGGTTTTTAGACTATGAAAGATGTTGCTAGATTCAAGAATAAAAGCTGGATCTACTACAAGTGTTGTAAAACCGTACGCTTTCACTTCTATCATCACTACGTTCATCCTCGAAGATGAACGCTCACCTGTACCATCATACGTTCGAGCGTCTAGGACCATATCATCTTCGTACTTGTATTTCCTACGCTGAACCTTTCACCCTTCAGGTACTCGTGACTCAGCGCACGCGAACGCGTCCTGTACGCGTACCCATTTTTCTTGGCCTTAGCGACAGCTGCGGCGACTGCGGTTACGTGGTCTTTTTCTATTTTCGTATTATTTAGGGCCGCTTTTGACTGCGCAAACTGCGCAGGTCCGTGTGTAACCCCATGTATATAAACCGTAGTTAGTTAGGCTGTTTCTCCAGCCTAATTCATTTGTTCAACGGCATTCGGCATTTACGCTTGAGCCTACGAATTAAGGATCTGGTGATCGTCCTCCTCTACACCATCTGCGTATTTGGCTTCTGCCTAAGCGCGGCCTACTCTCTGACGCACTTGGTCTTCGACTTGAGCATCATCACTATACTCTTTATCACTCATCTCCTGCTCATCGTTTGTCTTTGGGAGCGTATTGCCCTCGAGGATTAGCGTTGTAGTTTGGCTCTCGCAACACTTTGAAGTACTCGTCTGGTTCATTTATGATGAAGTTTCAAAGTCCCATATGTGTGGATACCAAGATCATCCATGTAGATTCTAAGCCATCGTTCAAGTATAAGATTGGCGAAGGTGTGATTCATAAACGCTTGGAAGGTGGTGGGGGCATTGCAGAATCCAAAGAACATAACTGTTGGTTTGAATAGGCCAAGGGGGTGATAAACACTGCCTTCCATTGGTCAGTCTCTCGTATGTGGATGTTATTATAGCCCCAGCGAATGTCCTGCTTAGTGAAATAATTTGACTCCTTTATATCATCGACAAGTTCAGAGATAAGAGGAAGGGGATAGGTGTTACATATGGTATGGCTGTTGAGATGTCGATAGTCTTGGCAAGGATGGAGTGATCCATCTTTCTTAGGGATGAAGAAAAACGGAGAAGCTTGGGGGGACTTCAAGGGGACGATATGACCAGTTTTCAAATGTTCATTGACAAAAGCTTGACAGGTTTCTTTCTCTGTGGGTTTGAGAGGGTAAACCTTGGCGATCTTGGGTATGAATGTGTCCTTTAAATCAATGGTATGATCGAACAATCTATGAGGTGGGAGTGTGGCATGAGTGTATTCAGAAAATACATTGGCAAAGTCAGTGCAGAAGCTGGGTATGGGTACTTCTTTAGGTTTTTCCGCTTGAGCATGTTCCATGAATATGGTGATTTTTCCAATGTTCTCTTTGAGGGGAGGATACTCATGAAGAGACCTCTCAATCCTGGAAGAGAAATTGATGGAGAACGTCTTCCAGTTAATCATGGGATTCCATTTCTGGAGCCAGGGCATGCCGAGTATGATCTGGGGATGGGCAAGTCGAACCACCATGAATTTCACCATGTTGGAGAATAAACTGGAGGAGAATGAGATGGTAGCAGTCCATCGGATGATATCCTTAGTGTTGGAAGTTCCATCAATGTTGTAAGCCATGATGGAGTTAGGGATTGGGAGAAATCTAAAAGGTCCTTTGGCGAGAAGTCGCAGGTCGATAAAGTTTCTGGTTGCACCAGAATCAACTAGAGCGAAGGTGTCGATGGTTTGTTTGGATCCACATAGTGTGACAGGAAGATGCATAGTTCTATTGTCCTGGAGTGCTACAATTATATAATCCAAAGTCAGGAAAGGAGATGTTGGGGCAGCTTTCCTTTTCAAAAATCCTGAGCCCTCTTAATACTGGCAGTGATCTCTTTAGTGAAGACTTCTGCGAGTTCTTCGGCAGGTTTCTCATAACAGGTTTTGAAGAATGGAAAAATTTTCATTGTCTGTCTTTCCAGAGGTTTTCAAAGAATTGACATACTTGTCCAACTTGGAACAAGGTGGTTCCTTCTTAGGGATAGAGGGTGTGGTGGTTTCGGTGTGTCGGATGTTCTGCGAGATGGATGGAGTCATGGAACGAGTGGGTGTCGTACGAGTGGAAGA
>JBBPQO010000201.1:0-14135 GCA_038092535.1 Xerocomus subilludens | reverse complement strand
ATGTGATGCAAGCCAACATAGAGTCAATGTTGACAGTGATGTAGCCACCAACAAATATCCATCAGTTAACATCGTTTCAATGCATCAATTTATATGGTTGTAAGCATGACAATACAAGCCAGGGAGATGAAAGGAGATAAGATGCCTACACCATGCTACTCTCATCTGACGAGACTATAATGGATTTAAAGTGGGCCTTTTCCTTCCCCTTCCTCTTGCTCCTCTTGTCTGCATCCTCATCTGCACCCTTATCATATCCTCTTCTTCTCCCTCTTCCTCTCCTTTGTTCGATCTCTCCTTTTTTCTTTTCTTCAACATCTCTTTTTTTTTTTTTTTTTCTTCATCTTTCCCATCTCTTTTCTCTTTCCATCTCTTTTCTTCCTTGTTGCAGGTCCTGCCTTCTCCACTACTGCCTCCTCCTCCTCCTCATCCTGCTCACCATTGTCCTTCATCTCCATATGTTCTGTAAAAATATAGCCATCTAGTATGTATGTTCAGAAATACACAATGGAAAAAAGAGACAACTCACAATCTTCATTGATGTCAAGGAAGGGATTGTAAAATCTCATCATATGATGGAGAAGGGCTTCAGCAGTCTTGACAGGCTAGTTTCCTACTTGAAACTTGTATTCATCCTTGGTGCCAGTCCAGCTCGCATCAAGTGCATCCTCATACTTCTTCCAATCTTTGAGCATCAGCTATCTCTGTCATGAAATTAGTAGTCATTTCTCAAGCAGTGTATGATCCACATTTATATCATACCTCCTCTAAAATTCAATGATGTTCTTTGGCTCATGTCTGTAAACAAATTATTCGATCACCAAGTAGCTGTCAAGAATGCTACACTGAAAATCTAGGTCATTGGAGGTGTTGGTGCCTACCTGCACTACTACAGTATTGAAGAGATTGTTCATGTATTACAGGACACACTTGAGGTTCCCCTCAAGTGTTGAAGAGATCTCCAGCTTGTCCCTAAGAGAGAGGACAAGGTGGAGGGTGGGTTCTCACCAGAGAAAGCAGTCAAGGTGTTGGGCATAATGCTTTGGGATGAAGTATACGTGGTTGCCATTGATATTGATCCTGAGGAGGATTTTGTTGTCATAAATGACTACATCCCTCATGATCTTGAGCAGGCAGTCCAGCCTGGTCTTTTCAGGATATTATCAGGGTAGTATACTGTTACCATGTTGTTGTTGGTGGTGGTAGCTGATCAAGGGTGATTTATATTGTAGAACAACTATAAAAGGAAAGTATTTTGGAATACACAGTATACAACACATCCACATTTGTCCATATTTGTTCAACACTCGTTGCATTACTATCACTTCTGTCTTCTCTCTACTATCTCCACTAAATAGACTTATACTATGCCCTGTCCAAGGATGACCAACAGTAATGACACCCAAAGATGCCATATAATGGCAGGATATGAGGTGTGCATCCACACCTGTGAATGTCAGTGACAAAAGGGCAAGGATTGCCCACTATGGGCAAGGGATGGTGGGGCTTGTGGAAAACATGCCTCAAATCCAAAGTTGCATCCCAAATGCAACAATAGATGTCCTGGCCAGAATGCACACTTGAAGATGGCCTCATGAGCATCATGGGCTTGAGCACCAATGTGGGACGAAATTCTTGAGTATCTATCACCTGAGGAGGCCAAGAAGGAGCTCAAGCACCTAGGACTGATGGGACAGGAAGAGAAGAAGGAAAAGGAGGTGGAGGTGGAGGAGAATGAGGAGGATGAGGATGAGGATGAGGATGAACAGATATCAGAGTTTGAGATTGAGAGTGAAGATGAAGATGGAGATAACAGAATGTGAGTGCAGGCTTTATATCTAATCAATGTGCCTGTGTTTCTGACATCAAACAGGGATGTAGATGTCATCATGGGAGGTGGAGAAACAATGGACAAGGACTAGGAGCATGACATGAAGATAAAATCAGAACTGCAACCATCCAAAACATAATCATATGCATTGCACACTAAGAATGTTGTCTCCAATAGGTCTTCCATCAGCTTTGGATATGCTTCTGAAACATGCATTGTTTGATCTGAACACGGAGAAGCTACATCTTCCTCCTTCTTTAAAGTCAGCTCACTCCTGGATTTCTCTGCAGGTCCTTCTAGTATAGAACTCTCAAGAGCCCCCTCAGTTATGGTCAACCCAAAGACATGATATCCATGCAAACCATTAGAGGAACGGACTTCAAACTACTGTATGTCCTCAATGCAAGTTGTGCAATGTCCAGAATGGAAGCTGAATGCAATCTTGCATAAACAAAACAGACATTAAGGCAGGACCAGTTCAAGGTGATCAAACATCTTTCAGAATTCATATACAAGTATCGCATGAACTATTACAGCATTCTGGTGAACCTCTCAGAATGGGTAAGCATTTCACACTGAGCTTCTGGAGCTGACCATGGACTCTTGCTGTAGCTCTGGATTCTCTTGGTCATGAATAACTTTGAAGACCACAAGGTATTTGATGTCATGTTTATAAGGTGGAAGGAGTTCCTGAACATCGTGCTGGACCTACTGGCATATGTGGATGAATGAATGACATTGATGCAAATGAACTGCATCCTGGGTGGGTTGAATTATACTACTGGTCAGGGATGGGTCCATCAATTTAAACAGTAATCTACTACTGACAATGCATGCATAGTAATGCAAACAACAAGTATGAATTGGACGCTGAGATGCTAGCGAAATACAAGACATGCATCACTATGCTGGCATGCCAGACATGATTCTGGCTTTCCATCAGGTTGATCCATCATGCTACTGACAAGTGGATGACAACCAGCCACCTGCAACTCATTGCACAAAACAACAGAAAATTCACTCCTTAAACAAAAAGGCTGCAATGTGGAGAGAAGATATTAGCTGGAACTGTGCTGAAGCACAGTCATAGCAAATGTGGGTCCCATATCGTACTACTGTCCTCTTCCACCTTTCATTGTACTTGGAAGTATTTGGATGGCCTCACCAGCAATGGAATGTTTTGGATATCCCAGAATTATATATCAAATTTCAAATGGCTCAATGAGTGGAGGGTTTTCATTGTTAATGGAAGGATAATTGCAGTGATGCACACACACAAGACAAAGAGGAGGATGGACAAGTGGAATGGTGAAAAGATGAATGTGTTCCTTACATTGGATGAGATATTGTAAGTGTATTATCATGATCATTTTTTTAACTGACACATCGGTTAGTCAATTGGTTGATCAGGTGACAATACCATTAAACACCAATAATCTATGACAGAAGATTGTGAACCCACAGTCTGGCATAGATCCAAAATAAAAGAAAGGTAAGAAAGACTTTATTAGTATGTTAAGTTATTTATCACATAGAAAATCAACAAAATAACTGAAAAAATATTCAACAGACACTTTCAGAGTTCAACTAGTACAACAAAGTTTCTCTATATTGTTAGAAATAAATCACACTTTATGATAACTCTTATTGTTAATGTTGTTGTTATTGTTATTGAAGATTTATTAAATTTATAGTTATAAAATTGATGTTAAAAACTGAGTGTATATATCAATTAGACTATTAATTTTAGTTGAAGAATATGAATATATAAAGCTAATAATTTATGAGAATGTTATAAACTTTTCTCAACTATCTGTTTCATTTTATGACTGTATTCCTTATAGTTGCTTTCATTGATGAAATATTATCTTGAATTTGCCTATAATTTAAATCTACATACGTCTATGTATATTATAGCACTAAAAATATTCTCTTGTCTGAGAACTAGAAATACAATATTTAAAATCAATTTAAATAACAAAAAAAAACTTATTATTAAATCATGTTTTTCAGGTGTGAATATTTGTTTCCATATTTACTAGTTGACTTTAAGAAGTCTAGTAGGAGTCTGTAAGTGTATAGAAGTGTTAAACAGCTGGTAATCTCAGCTAAAGTTCAGTGTTAGAAATTAAAGAAAGGACAACATTGGACTCTAAACTATGAAGAATGCTTGTATAACAACAAATATTAACAATACATTTAAAAAAAAATATTAGCAAAGCAATTGATCAGTAGATAATAAAACAAGTAATCAGTATATCATATAGTGGCTCAAATAAGTGTTTAAATATTTACATGTTTTGTATTAAAGACAATGATTTACAATAACCAATGATATTAATTCTAGACTCTGTGTGTATGAAATGCAATACATACACTTGACTCTCTATCACTGTCAAAATTAAAAGACTTGGATAATATCTGATAAAATGATAGCTATTTCAAAATGATAACTCATTGGAACATCTTTTTGAGCATATATATTAAATTGTAGTATCTTAGTCAGATCATGGGATATTGGTTATTGTTTGACTAGCCAACATTTAATATTGTTCATATAATATACCTACATCAAAATAGTACTCTATCTCCCATTATTGTTAACCAAATTCATTATAACCTCAATTTTTTGAAATCGAATCAATCTGGTGATAAAGTCATGTTGGATACTGTTTTAAATGAATCTACCATTAGCAGAAAGATGATTACACTTGATTCTACCACGGCCAAGTGGTTTGATAACTGTCCATCTCTAATAATAACTTCTAGTATAGTGGATATGATGAATCTTATGGGCTTTTTATAGACCAATATTGCTTTCATAGAGTTTAAAATTGTCCTGAATATTAAGGATTATCATATCATTGAGTGTACAAGCCAGCTGTATTAATTCTTGTATTGTACAGATTCATAATATCTCCTATACAAATAGTCTATAAACAAATATATTAGTTAGACTGTTTTATTCATTTTATTACATTTAATTTATGCTCTCATCAAAATGTTTGAATAAACCCTGTCTTTTTACAAAAGCAAGAATCTGGAAAGTCTGAGATACAGGTCTTTCAACTCCTAAGCAGCCAAGATGTCAGATATATAACATAATGATCATGACACTGTAATTTGTTTCCAGCAGGCATTATTTATAATTAACTTAAATTAAATTAAATTGTTTTGATATCAAAGAATATATATAATATATAATTTTTCTATATAATATTGATTAATTTTTAGATTCTTATTCAGATATTATTTCATTACATATATTAAAACTAGTATTTTTTTAATATTGAATTTTATACAAATAAATATATTTAAAATTTAAGGTTTTTATATATACTTCAAAATTTATGATATAATCTGGCTGAAATTTATAATAAAAATTCATTTGTTGAATTTAAATATTTATTTATTTGAATTTAAGAAATATTTTTTGAAATAAAAAAAATCATACTCTAAATAAAAATAGCTATTTTATAAATAAAAGAAATACTTCTTTAAATATAAAAAAGTATTTTCATTTGAAACATTTGTACAATATATATTAATTCAATCATATAATATATTCATTTCACAAGTGTCATAAACTCTATCTGAATATTTGCCTAAGCCTATCTGCAAATAAATTTTACTATACTGTCTGATAAAAAACAATAAATATAGATATGAATATGACTAAGTACTCTAACTTGGTCTCAAATATGGCCATTGACCACCACTACCTTTGTAAAAAAATTGTACAGGCAAGTTTTTGAAGTCTTTTATTGTTATGATACTGAAATAACTGAGGTGTTATCTCCTGTTCTGCCAAAACATCAACATTCCATTAAATCTATGTCATAATTTGTTAGTATTGTATATCTAGATTCTAGAACTTAAGACTTACTGCATATATCACCTTTGTAATGAGCTTGAAGAGGGGGGATTAGTGATATTAGTGAGGTTGTACTTAGACAACCAAATAATGGTTAATTCAGGGTATGCCATAAGCTTGATGAAATATATATCAATTCTAAGATCAATAAATTCCATCAATTATGAAGTGTTCTATCAATGCAAAGTTTATAAGAATTATGTCCAACAAAAATAACCTTATCTGAGTGGTAGCTAACTTGCAATGACACTATTGGTATTTGTTGCTTGTCAAACTGGTGACAATTGCCTTGCAATGAGGATAAATATCACAAATATCTCCACCTCTGCTAGTACTGTATGCAATCCTATAGTCAATTAGTATATTTTTGAAAATTATGCAAATAGACTTTTTGAAGTCAATGGATACGATAGTAGCAAACTATAATGTAATATGTTTAGTAGAATCATTTTTAAAGAAACAAACAAACTATCCAGTTGTGTTGCAGCCTATTTTGTGGCTGATTCTTCAAGAATTTCAGTCTGAGACTATTTGAAAAGTTTTCTGCCTCTACAGGCACTTCCTATATCTGGTAAAGCTCCATTGGTTAATGGCTCTGTAGTCTCACAAAGATAATTTCCTAATATTACTGTGTCAAAAACTAAGTTTATGTGTGTGCCAGGTTATTAGCAAGCAATGGTTTTTGAGCCTTTGCTTGCAAAACTATAAGTGAGTTTCAACTGTGGTACAAGTCAATTCTCTAATGCTTTGGACTTTGCATATCATTCTAAATATCGAGTGTGATTGTAGAGGAAATGTACAGTAATCTCCCTATAGATTATTAGCAAGCTATGCCTCATTAGCCTTTTCTCACAAAACTGTGAGCAACTTATAATGTCTATATAAGTTGGTTTTCTGATGCCTCTGGGCTTTGCATATTGTTCAAAACATTGTGTGCAAGTGTAAAGTCAATCTAATCTCCCTACAGATTATGTTCATTGAGAACTTTCACTTGCAAAACTGCAAGTAGATTGTAATGCCTGTGCAAGCTTGTTTGCTGATGCCTTTGGTCTTTGCATATCATTCTAAATATTGTGTGTGTTTGTAAGTGTAATTTAATTTCCATGCAGATTATCAGCAAGTTGTGTATCATGAATCTTTGCTTGCCAAACTGAAAGTGTTACACTTGTCCTGGGTAGGGCCAAGAGTAGACCTGGATAGGTTGAAGGACAAGGACAAGACAAGGTCAAAAGACTAAGAATAGTCTTGAAGATCAAGGGGTGTCCTCACTTGTCAGAAGATTCAGAGATCAAAGACCTTGATCAATATTTGAGGCAGACTTAGAGAGATCCAAGAAAAAAGATTGATTCAAAGAAAAATACAAGGCATAGGATATCAAGTAGGTCAAGGTTAAAAGCACAAAGAGGTGAAAACAAGGTTTATATACTAGGGAGGATCCAGCACAGACCAAGCAGTGTGATCTGAAGTATTTGAGAGAAGGTTTGAGACAAAAAGGAATAGAAAAGAACACAATAGAACATTGATGACAAAGAAAGAAAATCAAGTAAGGGTTGAACTTACAAGACCTCATACAATGCTAGGTTTAATGTGAAAGTAAGCAAGGGTATGTAAAGAAAAGAAATATAACACTGCCTCCCTACTAGGCTTGAGACACTGACAAAGAATTTTCAAAAGAAGGGGATCTCCTGCTCAAAGACGACTATAAGAGGGACCTGGAAATCTGGCAATGTTGGCCCAAGTAGCATCATCCCATTGTTCATAAACATAGATATTGTCATCAAGAGATGAATAAGAAGAAGAATGATGATGAGAATAACCCAGAGGATGGTGAGGAGGAGAGTGAGGGGAACAAGGAGAACTGAGAGCAGGGTGACAATAACCATTGAAAGAACCAGATGATGAGCTGGAAGAGGAGGATATAATATGATGAGGGGAACAATGATGGAAGCAATCATATTGCAAATGTCTGGGACCCCACCAAAGACAGGTGGAGCATTGGTAGTAAGGACAATTGATGTGGGTATGACTTATGTGTCTACAAGAAAAGCAAGCATATTGATAACAAGGATGAGATGGGGGAAGCACATATCATAAGGTTTGCTGTCAATGGTTCCAGAGGTTTGAACATCATGTCAGGCTTCATTTCATTCTAAAGTAGAAGGTTCCTTGATTGGTTAAGGGAGAAGAAGATGCTAATGGAGAGGGTGGAGGGAGAGGAGCAACCAAGTTCTCCAAGTCTTGGAGGTAATATTCAATGTCTAAAACAATGTCAGACATGTATAGTTGATATAGGGCAGAAAGGAGATCCATCTCAAGGTGAAAGTGGTGGGTGATATAAATTCTACTAAATGTCAATTCTAAAGATAAGCAGAGTATAAGGACTGTAGAGGAGCATCCATATCCATTTGAGCATTGAGAGGAAGAGTGAGATGTTGGTCACATAGTGCCTAAAACAGATGATGAACAATGAGTTTATTGGGGAGAGGATAGAGATGGTAGGCATTGGCAGGGCCATCAACAGATATGATAGAAATAAGGCAAATGGAGTGAGGGACTTGAATATCCATTTCATCAGATGAGATAAGAATGACCAGAGGATAGGCCATGGTGATGGATAACACATTCAATTTCATATTCTTCTTCACCAGTGATAAAGTCAGGGGGTGGAGATGGAAAATTTTTGCCATGGACAGAGTTTTTGCAATAGAGCAATAATAGAGAGCATGGAAAATGGAGTGTATATGCCAAGTTTTCAGGTGGCAGAGTTGGAAGGTGATAGGAGCTAACACCTTGGAACAAGTAAAGGATCCTTCTTGCATTAGTGCAAAATTGGGGTTGGTGATAAGACATTTCAAATTATGGGCCTTGAGCCAAACTTATTTCCTTTGACAAAGGGAGAGTAGTTTTTACAAGTATGGGTGGCCATACCTGATGAGCAAGTTCATGAGAAGTGAGAGCCTCATTGCAAGATAAATGACTCTTTGATCATCTCAACCATCTTGTTATGTGCAAAAAAGGCAATGGACCTCCAAACTTACAATCATTGTACTTGATTTGGTTCTCACTTCACCCCTCTCAGTTCCTCTATCATCCAAGAACTCACTTCTGCCACTGTACTTGCTATGGAAGTAGAATCTGGCAAGCCAAAGAAGGCCCTTCCTTTTGAATACTCCAAATTTGCTTCCATATTTTCCACAGAAGCCACCAATCAGATACCCCCCTTCTGACCTTGCAATTACAAGATCAACCTTGACAATTCTTTTGTCCCTAAAGTTGGGAAGATTGATTCTCTTTTCCCTGATGAACAAAAAGCTACCAAAGAGTTCCTAGATGAGAACTTGACATCTGTGAAGATTCACCCATTCAACCCCCACAGGCATCTCCCTTCTTCTTCATCAAAAAGAAGGATGGTGGTCTTTGTCCTTGTCAGGAGTATCATTATCTCAATAATCACACCAACTGAGATGCCTACCCTCTTCCTCTCATCTCTGACCTTATTGACAAACTTTATAATACTAAGCTTTTTATCAAATTTGATGTATGATGGGGGTACAACAATATTTGTATCAAAGATGATCATCAATGGAAAGGCATGTTCATCACCCATAAAGGCCTTTTCAAACCAACCATTATGTTTTTCAGCCTTACAAACTTTCCCACTATGTTTCAGCAATTCATGAGCAGCCATTTCTGCAATATGATTGCTGAAGGATGTTTGGTCATATACATGGAAAATCTTCTGATTTATTCTCTGGACAAAACTACTCATACTAAGCAAACTCATCATGTCCTCCAACACATGCAAGAACTCAATCTCCACCTGAAACTGGAAAAGTGTATTATCTGAAAATGATCATGAAACCTGGAGAACTTGCCATGGATCCTATGAGACTTGATGGTATTTCCCAATGGCCAACTCCTTAGAAGGTTAAAGATATTTGTTCTTTTCTTGGTTTCACAAATTTCTACCATTATTTTATCCTACAATATTCTACCATTGCTCAACCCCTCATTGACCTTACCAAGAAAGATCTCCCTTGGGCATGGATCTCTTATTACCAATCTACTTTTGACCAACTCAAACATTTCTTTCTTTCCAAACCTGTTCTTTATCTTCCCAACCCTACCTGACCCTTCATCATCACTACCAAGGCCTTTTTGTATGCTTCTGGAGGTATACTCCTCCAAACTGATTCAAATGGCAATTGGCACCCTTGTTCCTACCTCTCCAAATCCTTCTTCACCACTGAATGTAACTACAACATCTATGATTGCAAATTTCTTGTGATCATACATGCCTTGAAAGCATAGTGCCACTACCTCCACAGCTCACCTTTCCCTGTCAGGTCTTCATGGACCATAAGAATCTTCTGTTCTTTAAAAAAACCAGGTCCTCAACCATTATCAAGCCTGCTGGCCTCTCAACCTTGCCAATTTTAATCTGGAAATTATTCACATTCCCAGCACTGCTCTTGTAGCACCTGATACTCTTTCTCATTATCCAGATCTTCTCACCTCTTCCTCCTCCTTCAATAATGCAGAAGTTACCCTCCTTCTTCCTTTCATTTTTGTGAAGGCCATCAGTTCAATTCTTTCTTCTAAACTTGCCTCTGCTTCTGCTTCTGATCCTATTGTCCTTCATTTTTTAGAAGTCACTCAACAGGGACCTACTCATAAAAGTTGTACTTTCATCTCCAACTCTGGTGATCTCCATTGTTAGATCCTTGTTTGTAACCCTTTTGCCAGTCATCCTGGCTATTTGAAAACTTCCCAACTGGTTTCTTCTGAATTCTGGTGGCCTCCCTTGCTTCCTATATTTGAAGTTATGTGGAGGAATGCACTACTTGCCAACAACACATAACAAATACCCATCCTCTTGTCCCTCCTATTACTCCTATTTGCTCTTCTGCTTTCCATCCTTTTCAACAAATCTCTTGTGATCTCTTATCACAGACCTTCCTTCCTCTTCTGGATTTGATACTCTTTGGGTTGTGGTTGACCATGGCCTTACTAATGGGGTGATTCTCTTCCCTACCTTGAAATCCATCACTGCTGAAGGCATCACCTCCCATTTTTTCCACAATGTTTACCTCCATTCTGGTCTCTTCAACAAAGTTATCTCTGATTGTGGCCTCCAATTTGCCTCTCCTTTCACAAGAGAAATGGGTCATCTTCTTAAGTTTGATCTCTTTCCACTGCCTACCATCCCCAGTCTAATGGCAAAATTGAATGTGTCAATCAAGAAATTGAAACCTACTTACATATCTTCTGTGGAAATAACCCATTCTCTTGGGCTGATTCTATCTCCTATGCTGAATCTGCTTACAACCATCATCCCCATTCTATGACATCAGTTTCTCCTTTCTATCTCATGATGGGATATGGACCCCATGTTCTTCCCTCCATTCTTCCCAAAACTCCTCTTTCCACTATGAAACTTCGACTTAGACAACTTTCTTTTTACTGATATTCATGTGAATGTGTTGAACAGGAGGATCAGATTGAGGAGGAACAAGTTTCTCATAGGATTGGTTATGTTGTTTGATATCAAAGAGAAAAGAGGAATGGAGTTCTTGAGATTGGTCTGTAGACTCAGCAATAGACAATGTTTGAGTGGACCAGTCAATGCTATGGTTAACCTTCTTGGGCCAAGGAAGTCCAAGGATAACATTATCAGATCCAAGAGCCATGACATGGAACTGAATGGAGTGAGCAATTCCTTTGACATTGCCAGCTAGGTTTAACATGAAAGTAAATAAAGGTAAGCAAAGAAAAGAAAAGTAACAATGTGCACTTGGCAATCAACATCAATTGCAATAGGATTATAATCTACCTGCCAATCTCATAGAAGATGCTTGAATCTCCAGGATATGCTGTCACTTTCTCTAAGAAATACACTAATTTGTTTTGGATTATCTGCCACACATGAGTCTGTCATGCTTGGCAATTGAAATCCTATATGTACATAAGTTGCTCAAATATTGCAATCTAGTAATCATTCTCTTAGAAGATCCTTTGTTCTGCAGCATGTGCTGTCATTTTCTTTGTATAGTATAATCCTTGTCATGTAAGATCACACATAATTCCAACATGTGTTCACCACTGAGCATGCCAATGTCCATCTCAAAGCAATCCTGGTATGAACATATATGAACCTTGAAGGTCAAACTGCATATACATTGGCAATTCTATGTGCAGACTATTCTTCTGGGCAGCAATATTTAAAAGAAAAATGTAGAGTCTTTACCATCAGATGAGTCTGCATATGCCTCCTCACAGTTATCCTCATTGATACTGCTGTCTGAATTCTCTGCAAGCTCATCATCAATGTTCGTCATCCAATTCTCTCACAAGTTCAGCAGAGGAATTTGTCCACAGGCTCATTCATTTACTTCCTCTGTCTTGAAGCAGGATTCTGAACATCATGCCCCACTCCAATTTGAGCAAACCACACATACATGTCCCTATCTGTAAATCTAGGTTATTTGATGTAAGGAGTGGGCACTTGGGCATGCTCACATGCTCACATGTTCACATTGTAAGCAATCCAGTCATCAACTTCATTGTCTGCTTGACCAAGTGAGTATTCATGGCAAAGAAGCAAGTCAGTTCATATGTTGACAAACACAGGGATAGTGTGTGCAGCTCAAACAACAAGTGCAGGGTCAATAAAACCAAATGCTCCTAGAGAGTGCAGAACAAACCCTATCTTTGGCAGCTGTGTGTTTTGAATACTCTAGCAGTAGCCAGGCATCACTCCAAACCAGCAAATCCAAAGAACATCCTTTGTATGCTCATGTCCATCATAATGGATACAAAAGACAAAAGCAGCCAACACCTGTGCATACCAGAACAGATGAGCATTGGCCTTGTCTTCACAGGAGTGTAGTAACACAATGCCACCATGACTGGGACTCAAGGTGTTATACTGTATGTCCAGCATATGTCATACATTGTAAAGTTAATCTGGAGGCACCTGGAAACAGGTACCTGATTAAGACCATTGGTGAAGCAAATCATCTGTCACTCCTCTGAGATAAAGGCATGTTCATTGCCATCATATTCCAGATTATGCAAATGAGCAAGATGTTGATTTTCAAGCTTGGACATGAAGTCCTGCTAAATGGTTACATGGTGAAACATCATTGGGCAGAAAGAAAGGTTCCCACTGAGATTGTGGGATCATCAGAGTGATCATGCGAGAAGTGAGGTAAATTGATGGTGTTGTCAGTGTTGTGAGCTACATAGTAATGTTTGGAGAGACTGGCTTGTTTGAAAGCCTCAGCTCAGCATCCCAGAAGAAAATTCCATCAGGATCCATTCCATGGCATGCATGAGTGATTTGTATCTCTTGCTTGGAATTTTGCCTCAGTGGATCCTGCTTGCTTGTGCTATGGTAAAAGATCTTCAACTGCTGATGTGCAAGTTCTCCCTTGAGAAAGTGAATGGCATTAGCACCAACACTCTTCATCAAACCCACTGTGCTTACAATCTGAGTGGTATAGAAATAAGTGGTGCCCAATGTTGTGATTGAGGTTGCATAACAAAGGGCATGGATCTTATATGTTGATAGGTTAAAGGACTTGACTAGAAGCCTTGCTTGCATGGATTTTTTGCACCTTTAGTTTGCCTTTTGCTTGTCTCAATTGAGTACCTATTTTGGAAGGTAGTTCTTTGGTATGGTAACAAATGCATGTAAACTCCTTAAACTTGCAGAGCTGCTGACCCAACAGCCATGTGGCTTGCTTGATGGTGCAGACAGAATGTTCAGTGTGCATCCAAAGCTTGGCAAGAGCATGCCATTGAGCAGGATGGAACAACAGAACCTGCATGATGTTGTTGTGTTCTTGTTAAAGTCAATCCTGATCTCCTGATGAAACTCCAGAACTCCGGAGTTAGTGTCCGGACAGAAGGATGTTGGCTTCACCTTATGTGGTGCACCCTTGTTGAAGGCAAGTCCCCAGTATCTCAGAGGGATGGACGTAATGTAGGAGGGTCAGAGTTCAGAGGTCAGAGGATCAGAGGTCAGAGGATGGAGGGTCAAAGGTTCGAGCAAGGTGGATCAAGATTAATGAGCTGAGGGAGAGGATGACAAGAGAAGGACCAAATGGGTGATGGGGGAAATCAGAACTAGAATTGATATTTGAACTGAGGGTACAGGAGCAGAGTACAGAGTTTATATACAGAACAAAGTGATAGTATTGGCAATTCTGGTGGAGGTCCAAAGGACCCACCTGTCGCAAGAACGACAGCGTTGGAAATTCCAGATCATGTCTGGTAGCCCCTACATGTTGGAGGTGAGACACAGCAGTGATGATAGCCCCTTGGTGTCAGCACCTGTCAGAATATTACAAATGGTCAAACGAGATATCAAAGGTAGTCAAATGATGAATAAACACATGCAAGTCTGGTGACTCAGAATGGTCTTGT
>JBBPQO010000200.1:0-14163 GCA_038092535.1 Xerocomus subilludens | reverse complement strand
ACAAAGGCTGGGTTCACTATGACAAAATGCTGCTTGTGAAGGCAAGCTTGAGGTCCAGAGGGGATAGCAGGTGCATGTCTCTTGCTAAAGTTCATCAAAACCAGACAGTTCCTTCCTCAAGTTCATCTGTGCCCATGCCCTTCACTTCTCAGCCTTTCCTGGTCCCACCTGGTCCCCCACCTTCTGCATTTCAGCCCCCTCCACTCTCATATGTGCCCCCTCTGCCTTCTGCCTTTCAACCCCCTCTGCTTTTGTTTGTGCCACCCCTGCCATTCACCTTTTAGCTGCCCCCACTTTTGCCTGCACCACCCCTGCCTCCTGCTTTTCAGCCACCCCTGCTTTCATATGTGCCCCCCCATTTTCTGTCCTTCAGGCTCCTCTGCTTCCATTCACTGCTTACACTTCTCCTGCCTTTCAGACTCCTTGTGCTTCCTATGTCAGCTCTGTGGTCAACTCAATCAATCCATTGTCAAGCATTTCTGCCCATGTGGAATATTCAAAGAAATGCAAGGCAGAAGATGATGGTTCATTCATAGGTTCTTCCCCTCTCAAAATGGCCAGTCCAGTGAGCATGGGGCCATCAGCCAGTAGCTGGAAATAATCTGCCAAGGATTGGCAAACTCAAGAGCTTGAAGAACTACAGAGCAACCTCAGCACTCTTCAGATGACATTTCAGGAGAATATGCAGGCAAACATGGAACTCATGACACATGTGATGATGATCAAGGGGGCAGCAATGGTCTTCAACCTTGCACTGTCAAACACCATAACTACTGCAGGCTCAGGCACTGCTGATAAACAAAACCATGCAAGAGTGATTTTGCTTGAGCATGAGCAGAATCTCCTGATGCCTGAAGGGCTTGTCATCATGTTTGATGTTCTGGCTGAGAACAGTGACTATGTAGATGCTTATATCCTACTTGCAATGTTGCCTGCAAGTAGTGATGGAATTTGACAGAGTTGGTTGAAAAAAAGGATCACTAAGCATTTGGCTAAGTAGTTATCATCATATCAGATTTGTACTTTACTTGTCAATTCATTCACATGTGTTTGCCTTGATTCAACTCATTTTGGTGTGATGCAGTACAGAGAAGTGATGCTACAATGAAACATGACTACAATAAAACCTATTGGAGATAAAGAAGATGTTCCTGCCAAAGATCAGTTCTGATCTCATCTTGCTTTGCTGCCATGGCATCACAAGCGGAATGTGTGATAAACCTGTTTGCAAGACTTCCAAATATGATGCCATCAATGCCAGCACCCACCACAGTCTCTTCCTCTCCAAAATCATCACTATCATAGTGGTGAATGATGTTGTGGATGCTGCAAAGAGTGGGGGGGATATGAGCTTGAAGACCCATGGAATACTGGGGTGGAATAACAAGGATTCAAAACTGGGCCCTGAGAACCCCAATTATTCTTTCCACAACATTGTGTAGTTGTGCATGACATAGATTGAAGTATTTGTGAGAGTTGACTGGCCTGTAGAAATTGGATAGATATTAAAAAGATGTAAGATAGGATGTACCTCATCTGTATGTGCTCCCATTCAGGCAAATGATAATGATCAGTTATTTGAGTGTTATGAAAGATAGATGAATTGGCTGTGGACCCCTCCCACCTGCTGACAAATTCAAGGTTGAAATTGTGCCCAACAAGATAGTTCTATGAATAAAAACCCTTGCAGTTGCAGGTGGAATCCTTCTCAGCTGCCAAAGGGGTACATGCAATGTGTGTCCCATTAATCACACCAATAGTATCTTTGAAGTATGGGTACAAGGTGCGATCATTGGTAATATGAGAAGGCATTGGGTCATCTGCACATGGTAATTTGACATATCTGGTGTATATTGTAGTGGCTGAGAACACAGTTAGCAGTTTGTGAAAGTATCTATAGGTGTCCAAGTCTGTGAGCATTCTAAGGAACAAAACAAGAAAAACATACTTTGATGTTGTGTCATTCAATTGCTGAAAGTACTCCCAAATGCTTGCATGAAAGGCCAGTTACACATGTGTACAGAAAGATTCCAAGCTGTTCCTCAAGGGAGACATGTTTGGAATGGATGAATACATGGGATTTTAGCTTGTTAAGAAGCTGGTTGAAGATGTGCTTCCAGACCCTGAGTTCACTGTGGATGCAGTTTGGATGGCCATTCAGGAGTTCTATCATCCACATTTCACCTGTTAGAATTGATGTATGATAGGGAATGAGCTGTGTGCATGGAGTGAACTCTTCAAGGAACTTCTTGATCATGAGTGTGATCAATTTCATCATGACCTAGCACATTTGCTGGTGCTGTTCACACATAATATGGAAGATATGGTCAGCAGGGTCATCCTCCATCTTAGTATCATCTTGGAAGCCAGTGTCAGAATGCGATGTGGACCTTTTGTCAAGCATAGTGATAGTTTACTTTCAACATTGATCAATCAGTTACTTCTTTTAATTAGAGCTCTGCCTCAATCTGGTAGCTTATGCAATGCTGGGTTTTTTGAAAAATCCAGTCTGGACTCAGTTGCCATCTGAGCCCTAAGATTACACTAGACATTGGGTGACTTCCTGCAGGCTTTTACAGTGCTTTCCATGATTCTGTGCAAAACACTTTCTCTTTCATACTGAGTCCAAACATTCCTGAAGATGACCTATGAGCACCTGAGTGATCAGCTGAGTTAGCCTTTGGACTTGCACTGTGCTTTGCAGACCATGCAGAATGTCTGAGTTATTGCCCTCACCATCCCCTAAACCTGAAACTGGTTTCATGTCTATAATCACTCATCCACACTTGAGAAGTCCTCCAAGAGAAGTACTCAATCCACTGTGAAGAAATTCCCTTTGATAGAAGTCATCCAGAATCCTTTCAAGGAAGTCCTGTTTGCAAAGCTGTGGGTGAGTCATTGCTGGCCTAGCAAATCCCTCAGATCTCTTGACCATTAAGGGTTACATTAGCTTCCTAGTTGGAACCTGTTATGCTTGTCCCAGGTAGGGCCAAGAGTAGACTCACTTGGATCAAAGGACAAGGTTGAGACAAGGTTGAAAGACTATGAAGAGTCTTGAAGAGTGAGGGACATCCTCACCTGTCAAGAGTTCAAAGAATAAAGACCTTGCTCAAAGTTCAAGGCAGACTTAGAGAGTTCCAAGGGAAGAGATGATATTCAAAGAGACTACAAGGTGTAGGATACCATGTAGGTCAAGGTTAGGAATACAAGATACAGAAACAAGGTTTATATAAGAAGGGGAATTGAGCATGGACCAAGTGGTGTGAGATTCCAAGACATTCAAAAGAAGATTCAAGAAGAAAGGAGAACATCAAAGAAGATGATGGAATGATGACAAACAAAGAAAGGTGAGTAAGGGTTGAACTTACAAGACATCATACAATGCTGGGTTTAGTGTAAAGGTAAACAAAGGCAAAGAAAGAAAGAAATGTAACATTGCCCCCATACTAGGCTTGAGACACTGATGAAAAGCTTTCTGAAAGGAAAGGGATCTCCTACTCAGAGACCACTATAGGCAGGACCAGGGGACCCAGTGATGTTGGACCAACAGGTGTCATTCCATTGGTCATTGACATAGGTATTGTTGTCAAGAGGTGGGGTAGAAGGAGAGTAATGAGGAGTATATCTGGGAGGGTGATGAGGAGGGGAACAAGGAAGACAAGGAAAGCTAGTAGTGGAGTGGTGATGTCCATTGGAGGAATGTGTCAAAGAACTGGATGAAAAACTGGAGGAAGATATGATGCGACAAGGGGAACAATGACAAGGACAGTTGTGCTGGATATGTCCCAGACTCCACTGAAGACAGAGGGGACATTGATATTCTGGACAGTCCTTATGAATATGACCTACATGTCTGCAGGAATAGCAAGCATGCTGATAACATGGATGAAGAGTGTAGTTGTATGGCTCACTGTTGATAGTCCCTAATGTCTGAACCTCATGTCAGGCTTCTTCTTGCTCTAGGGTGAAAAGTTCCTTGGTAGTGAGAGGGGAGGAGGATGCAGAAGGAGAGAATGGAGAAGAGGGAGTGACAGAGTTCTTCAGATCCTGAAGATAATGTTTGACATCCAGGATGAGGTCAGACATGCCCAGTTGATATAGAGCTGGAAGGAGGTCTGTCTTGAGATGTGAGTGAAGAGTGTGGATGATTGGAGATTGATGAACCAGAATAAGGGATTGACATAAAAGTGCTGTGACATCTGCCAGATGTCAGTTTTGGAGGAATGTGGAATATAAAGACTGCAGAGGAATGTCCATATCCAAGTGAGCATCAAGAGGGAGAGTGAGGCATTGGTCATGTAGCACATTAGACAGATGATGAATAACTGGTTCATTGGGAAGGGGATGAAGGTGGTGGGCATTGGCTGGAACATTGACAGACAGAATTAGGACAAGGTGAATGGGACAAGGGTTTAGAGTAGGAGGAGGGGAGCAAAGATGTTTGGCAAGAGGGGGATGGACAGGCAAGGCAGGAGAAGGGGTACAAGGTTGATCATCAGAGATAACTTCAACAAAGGGGATAGGAGAAGAAGAAGGAGAAATGGCCATGGCAAAGATGAAGACTTCTTATAATCTTCTAAAGTGGACTTGGCATTTTTGAAGTCCAATTTAGGGACCCAAGAATCTTCTTTGGCAGAGTATCCTTTTCATTGGATGAGATAAGAGTGGTGAGAGGGTGGACCATGATGGTGGATGACACATTCAATTTTGTATTCCTCTTTGCTGGCAATAAGATCAGGGGGTGGAGATGGGAAGTTTTTGCTGTGGACAGGGTTTTTGTGATAGGGTGATAAGAGAGAAGCATGGAAAACAGCATGTCTTTGGGTGATGGAGTTGGAAGGTAATAGGAGATAGCACCTAAGTTACAGTAAAAGGTCCTTCTTGCTTTGGTGCAAACTTTGGATTGGTGATAAGACACTTTAAGGTTCAGGCTTCAAGCCAAACTTTATCTCCTTTCATACAGGGAGAATGGTTTTTGTGAGTGCAAGAGGCCATAATCTGACAAGCAAGTTCATGAGTGGTGAGTGCCCCACTATGGGAAGAGGAAAGTTGTTTGAGTCTAAGCTCAATGGCAGGAAGAGGAGTTTCAGGGATAACAGAAGGAAGGGCATGGGGTTTGTATTCCATAATAAGATAAAAGGGGGATACTGATGTCATGAAGTGAGGGTGGTGATTGTAAGCAAATTTGATGTGAGAAATAGAATCAGCCAAGATATGTAGATAGGCCTTGACTTCTTGATTGACACATTCTGTTTCACCATCAGATTGAAGATGATAGGCAGTGGAAAGAGAAAGATTGTACTTCAAGATATAATCCATTTCTTTTGCAAAAGCTTTGCCTTTGCAAACTAAGGACTGCAATCAGAGATGACTTTGTTGAAAAGTCTGAAATGGAGGTAGACTTTGTGGAAAAAGAGGGAAGCAATGCCTTTGGCAGTGACAGATCTCAAAGTGGGACAGAGAATTACCCCCTTAGTAAGGCCATGGTTGACCATGACCAGAAGAGTATCAAAACTGGAAGAAGGGGGAATGTCAGTGATAAGATTGCAGGAGATCTGTTGGAAGGGGCAAGAGGCAGAGGATTGAATGGGAGTAAGAGGAGGCACAAGAGGATGGGTATTTGCTTTGTGCTGTTGGCAGGTGGCACATCCTTCAATGTAACTCCAGACATGAGAAGCAAGACCAAGCCACCAGAACTCAGAAGAGACCAGTTGACAGGTTTTCAAGTCCAGGGTGGCCAGCAGAGGGATGATCATGACAATGGACAAGGATTTGGTGGCAGAGATCACCAGAATCAGGAACAAAAGTACAACCTTTATAAGTAAGGAGATCATTAATATGTTGCCAATCAACAAAACAAGAATGAAAGGCAGAGGGGAGATCTTCATTGAGTGATTGCAATGATTGGAGAACAAGAGGGTCAGAAGCAGAGGCAGCAGCGAGTTTGGAAGAAAGGATAGAATTGATGGCCTTTACAAAAATAGAGGGAGAAAGAAGGGTGACTTCCACATTATCAAGGAGAGAAGAAGAGGTGAGGAGGTCTGGATGATGAGAAAGGGCATTGGGTCCAGCAAAAGTGGTGCCAGGAACATGAATAATCTTTAAAATGAAATCAGCAAGGTCAAGAAGCCAATGGGCTTGACAATGGTTAAAAACCTGAGGTTTCCTGAAGAACAAGAGATTCTTGTGATCTGTAAAGACCTGGATGGGGAAAGGGGAACCATGGAGATAATGACTAGGCAATGGCATGGGTATGGGTAACCTGCATGGGTTAGGTACCTCTACCCATGTGGGGTATGGGTATGGGTCACATTTCTGTTATCCATAACCAAACCTGTACCCCCAGCATGGGTATATGTATTCATGAGAACTGGGACAGTGCCTCAGCCATCCACCACACAATGACAAGGATGGCACATGCCACAGCCCTCCCACCACCACCTTGACAGTGACAATGATGACTTGCCCTTGCCCTACCCACCCTCACCTCACTCTTCACTGACAACAATGATGATGAATGACATAGTGCATACCATGCATGTTGCACCATCCCTCATCCTCATCCTCACCTCACCCTCGACTGAATAAGAACCCTGAATGATGATGGTGATGATGTTGCCCCTCGCTGTGTCCCCCTTGCACCCTCTGCCCCCCTCTGTGGCCCCTTGCACCCTCTTGTGCCCTCTCTGCCCCCTTGCACTCACTTCTTGCCCCTCTCTTGCCCCTCTTTTGCCCCATCTGGTCCCTTGCCCTTGCCTCTGGCCCCTTGATGCCCCCCTCTTGCCCATTTGGCCATCTTGCCCCCTCTGGCACCTTGCCCTCACCTCTGGCAACTTGACATCCCTTTGATGTGGCCCATCTGGCCCTGTCATCCATGGCCATCTCTTGCCCCTTGCCTTGCAACATGACAATGATGGTAAACCATTGCTGCTGCCTCTGGCCCCCTCTTGCATGCCATTTTGCCCCCTCTGGCCACTTAATGCCCCCTGGACATCCCCTCTGGCCATCTCACCCACTCTGGCCCCTTGATGCACCATCTGGCCCCTGGATGCCCCCATGGATGTCCCCTCTTGCCCTCTTATGTCCTCTGGCCACTTGACACCTCCTGGATGGCCCCTTGCTCTCACTCAAATGGGCCAGCCACCAGTGCACTCTCACACTCCAACCACCACCTCACACTCATGCTCAAACAGAACATGCACATGACCTATACAATATACAACATGATCCAGACAGGTCAAGGAGGTCGTGTTGGAATGAGTTGAGAAATGGTGCAGTACATGCAACTGCATGTATTGTGCTGTCTCTTGTCTTGTCCTTGCTGTTCCTTGGGGCTAACATGCATGTGAGTGTGTGTGCACACACAGAGACCCATGGGTTAACCTGCCATGGGTATGGGTATGGGTATGACCTCTGACACCTGGGGTTACACCTGTGCAGTTCCCTAATAATGATGCCATGCTTTCAAGGCACAAATAATTGTGAGTAATTCATGATTATAGATGTCATAGTTATGCTCAGCAGGGGAGAAGGATTCAGATAGGAGCAGGGATGCCAATTGCCATTAGAGTCAATTTGAAGTAGTATGCCTCTGAAGGCACATAGAGAGGCATCGGTGGCCATAGTCAAAGGGGAAGTAGGATCAGGGAGATGAAGGACAGGTTTAAAAAGATAGATACATTTAAGTTGGTTGAAGGCAGACTGACTGTGAGAGGACCATGTGTTATGATTTTCCTTCTTCATCATTGTATCCTCTTATTTCTTTATCATTCTCTTACTTGTACTTGGAGGAGGATGACGTATTCTAACAATGGTTTCATCCTTGTTGCTGATATCAACTCCATTTTCCTGTCTCGTCTTTAAATGGACTTATCTTTCTCCTATGCCACTTCTCTCACAGTGGCTAGTGTTCCCCACCTTCCATCATATTCCATGTTCTTCTTTTCTTCTTTGTTATCCTGGTGTATGCATCTTGATTCTACTTATAAATACCATTGTTTTCCACATGTATTCCTTATTCTTAATCTGTGCAATACAAGCGTACAATCTAGTCCCATCCTTTGTCAAGTTCCTCACTTGAAATCCTTTGAGTCTATATAGACTATCTGTCACTGAGTCTTCTACTCAAACCCCCTTATCCTTGAACCTCTTGAACATTAGTTTCTCAGACATCGGTCTCTTTGTGAGTATCACTTATAGGAGTTGACTAGTAAGCAGGCCTTTTTTGCATGCTTTGCATAACAAAAGATCAAGAATATCTTTGGTCCCACCTTCTCAAGTAAAGGACCTACCCCCACTGTCACTACAAGTTTTTGCAGAGCCTTTGGGATCCCTGAGTCTGAGTTTGAAAGTAGCAATATCAAAATTGACTCACCCCCTTGTACCACCACCAGTACCCCTTCAAGCCTTTGTCCCAGTAACCCTGTACCAATTGTAATCTCCTTAACTACATTGACACCTCCTAGTAACCCCAGACCCTCCATTCAACCATCTTTTATCCTTGCACCCCCTAGTAACCCAAGACCCCCTGTTCTACCACCCATTATCCCTGCACCTCCTGTCCCACCACCCCTCACCCCCATAACCAACATGTCTTCTAAGACTGAACTTAAGGCAGCCCTCCCTGCCAATTTTTCTGGAAAATCTTCTGATGCTTCTTGATGAATCAAAGCCATGAGAGCCTACTTTGCCCTAAACTCCTCATTGTATTCCTCAGATGAAGGAAAGGTCACCACTACTCTGAATAAAATGAGCAAAGGGCAAGAAGCATCTTTTGCTGAAATGTAGTACAATAAACTTGCTGACACTTCCATTGCTGCCTCAGAGAAAACCATCAATAAGTTCATTGCAAACTTTGAATCCATGTTTTATCCCATTGATATGATATCAAAGCCACAGCTTGTCTGGATCTTTCTAAACTCATTCAGAAATCTACCAAATGCCCCAATGGAACCTTCGACAATGGTTTCCAACAATATATCACTGATTTCCAGAGCCTTGCTAGTAAAGCTGGAATTACTGACAATGTCACTCTCATCAGCCAATTCTCCTTGGGAGTTGACCAAAAAATTGCCACTATGATCCTCTCTATGTCCCCTATCCCCAACACCATCAATAATTGGATCGAATGAGCAAAGAACTTCCATGCTCAGAAGATGAGAATCCAATCACTTTGAAGTGGATGACCTCAACCCTCTTCCACTTTCTGCCCTCAGAAGGATCCTAATGCTATGGGTGTTGACAGCATCTCCTTATCCAAGCTTACCCTGAATGAATGAGCTAGGTGTATCTGAGATGGACTTTGTTTTCAATGCAGGAAGAAAGGTCATAGCACAAACAATTGTCACACCTCTTCTACTTGTACCCTGTTTACTTGCTCCTCCATCACTCCCAGTCCCCAGAACATCTGAAACACCAAGACCACATCTTCCCCAATCTCTGAAAGGGAAGTTATGCATTCCAAACTTGATGAATACATCAATTTGTTGAAAACCTTGGGCAAGAGTGATGATGATATCTTTTCTGTCCTTCAGATGTATTACAAAGAACCCTCAGAAGAACTTGCTGAGATCTCCACTGCCAGAATTTCCACTGGAATTCAGAAGGCCCAGGATTTTTAAGAAGAGAAGCCACTCTGACATCTCCTTTTCTTGCATTGAACCATGTACTTGTAGCACCATGAAACAATAGAACCATGTGTCTCCCTGTTTCATTACATGGATCAAAACAAACTGTTGACACAACTGCTCTCATCAATTCTGGCACAACTGGAAAATTAATCAATCCTTAGCTTCTACCCAGAGGTTTTTTCAAACTTTCTCCTATCCCTAACCCAGTCATTGTGTACAATGTGGATGGAACTCCTAATACCAAGGGAATTATCCAATGGACCACCACTACCACATTTTCTTCCAGAATATTCACCAATACAGTAAAATTCATGGTCATTCAACTTGCCTGTCCTCAAATTATACTTGAAATGCCTTGGCTTCAAAAATGGAACCCTGTCATCGATTGGACCACCTTCTGATCTCTCTTTGAGGGTTGAGAGGTCTCTTTGTGAGTATCCTCCTCCTGAGGAGAACATTGAGAGATCCCCATATCCACAGAACTTGATCAGACTGAGAAACCTGAGGACATATCTATCCCTGACTTTTGCTCTAATTTTGCTGATGTCTTCTCTGAATCCACCCATGCTCAACTTCCCCCTCATCATTCCTTCAACCACACTATTGATCTAAAAGATACGTTTGTGTTACGTGAAGTGTACCAAAAGTTCCAATCTTACTAATCCTGTCTTAAGGCGATGCTCACAAGGAGACTGACATCCTAAGACTTGATGTTCAAAGAGGAGAAGCTGAGGGCAAGGACGAGGAATCAACGAAGGACTAGAGATTTGAGTCGATGCTTGACAGTGGACTAAGGGTTCGAGATAGCACTCGACAAGAGATGAGACCAGATTACACTTGTATTGCGTAGATTGAGAATACTGTACATACATGAGACGACATACTATATATAGGGAGGCACAATGCGCATGGACCAAGGAGAAGAACAAGAAAGAACATGATGGAAACAGATGGAAGAACGAGGAAGATCGTAGAACTATGCTTAGTCACAGACTAGCGAGATAAAGAGAAGAAGGATGACAAACGAGGATGAAGCCGAAGTTGTCGTAGAAGGTCCCATGCCAAGAGCAATAAGGACGATGAAAAAGAAACAAGAAGATACAATGAAAAGGAGAGAAAATTGTAACATTACCCCCGCAATATAATTGAGTCCCTGACTCGACTAACACTCCTCTCCTGATCCAAAGGTTAGACTCCGGGGGTAGTAGGTCCACCAAAGATAGCGGAGGCTTGGGGTGGGGTGAGACACTTGAATGGACAATCATCAACCATGTGTCTAGGTTGAGAACAAAGTCTGCAATTACGGTGTGGGCAGGCGTGATTGGAATGTCCCCAGTTACGACAAAAGTCGCATTGTTGAACCAAACATTGATGTGATGCATGACCCGGGGTGGCAGTATGACAGTGGGGGCAGGTATACTTGCTACAGTTTTCATGATAGTGACCTGTACGTTGACACTGGAAACAGAGGGTAGAGGGGTTTGCGACGGGTTCACGAAAAGGTTTGACGTGGGGTAAGATATGAGTAGGAGAGGACAACACGTGAGTACCGTTGGGCAGAGGGATAACCCTTGTGTGTTCCGTAGGGATTGGGATGGTGGGGACTTCGTAGGCATCGTCAGAATCAGAAGCAGACTCTACTGCGGTGGAGGTCTCGGATAGAGGAGGGGAAGAGATCCGCGAATGAAGGGACGGAGGAGGGACAGGAAGAGGAGGGACATCACGAGGGGTATGGAGGAGAAGTTGTTCAACACGTTCGACATAAGAGTCTCGATGGTTCTGAGGGAGAGAAAGAAAAATGTGACAAAAGGTGGGGTAAATAGTTTCAGGAGGGATGGATTTGACGAAGTGGGAAAAACCATGGAGGAAAAAAATGGAGAGGATATGACGAGGTAAGGATTCAAGAGCAAACCATAAGGGGATTCTGTCTATATCAGAATCAAGGAGACGGTGAGTAGCAGAGACTTCGTGGAAGAGGTGAATTAACTCATGGGTGATGGTATCCTCACGATAAAGAGGGTCATCTTCGAGGGCAAGGAGGAGGAAAGGAGTTTCTAAGATGGCAGCGAAGAGAAGATGGGCAGATTGGGTAGGGAGGAACAAAGGATATACACGATGGTTGCGAATGGAAGAGGTGGTGGAAAAGGGGATGGCCATTGGATGCAAGAGAAGGGAGAAGGAAAGATAGTCCGTTCTGTGAGATACTCATGAAGAGACCGTCGAGCAAAAGGAACTACCTTTACTGAAGGTGATGGCGACATTTATAAGAAGAAAGGATTTGGGCAGAGTGTCGGAGGTTGGACTCGGGTTCCCAGGTATTTTTGGTGGAGGAATAGCCTTTCCAGGAAGTCAGGTACAATCGCTTGGACTGCGGACCCTTATAAGCGATAATCGCTTCAACTTCGTACTCTTCCTCGTTATTGACAAGGTCCAGTGGAGGTTTGGAAAAGGACAGGCCGAATGCGTCAGTTGTGCGATAGGAAGATAAAAGAGAAGCATGGAAGATGTCATGAATTTTCCAGGTACCCGGGAGTCGGAGTTGATATGTTAAGGGGAATAGAACACGGATGATTTCGAAGGGGCCCAGACGTTTAGGTGATAGCTTCCTAGATGGGAGATGGAGATAGAGATGAGTGGTCTCGAGCCAAACCATATCTCCAACTTTCCAAGGTGAGAATCTTTGGGAAGAACGAGAGACCATGAGTTTGCGGGTAGAGTTGTGGGCGGCTAGGGCTTCCTTTCGAGCCTCGTCGAGAGAACTGAGCTGATCTTCTAGTGCGGGAATGAAGATCTTCTCCAACGAAGGATAGGAACAAGGTTCGAAACCATAGATGAGGGAAAACGGGGATCTCTTAGTGGAGCTATAAGGAGCGGAGTTGTGATGAAATTCAGCAGATGATAAGAATTGTGCCCAGGAATCAGAGTTATTACCACAGAAGATTCGAAGATAAGTCTCCAATTCTTGATTAGCTTGTTTGGTTTGACCATCAGTTTGGAGATGATAAGCTGTCGACAGTCGGACATTGTACTTGAGGAGACGAGCTAGTTCCCTAGCGAATGCGGAGGCGAATTGAGGTCCACGATCGGAAATAAGAGTATCATGGAGACCAAATCGTTTGAACACAGAGTCGAAAAACATCTGGGCGATTGCTGTGGCATCTACCGTTTTGAGGCAAGGAGTGAGGATTACCCCCTTACTAAGACCATGATCGACCACGACCATGATAGAATCAAAACCCAAAGAAGGAGGGAGGTCGGTGATAAGGTCCACAGAAAGTTGTTTAAACGGAAGTGGGAACAAAGAAAGGATAGGGGATAACGGAGGGACTGTGGGGTGAGTATTGATCTTGGACTGTTGACAAGTGGGACAGCCATCGACAAAATTCTTGACGAAGGTAGAGAGACCTGGCCACCAATAATCGCGTTCAAGAAGAACCTTAGTATGGAAGACTCCCATGTGACCCGAGAGAGGGGAAGAGTGGATGGAATGAAGTAAGGAGCTACGAGAGGGTGGAGGAACATACATATGACCACAGAAATATAGATGGCCATTGTCGATGGACCAGTCGGCAAGGGAGGAGCGAGAAAACAGGGGAGATCCCTCCTGAAGAGAGGAGAGGACACGAAGGACGAAAGGGTTAGAGGGAGTCGAAGACGAAATAGAATGAGCAAGAGTGAGGTCGAAAGCATTAATGACGATGGGTTCAGGGATAATAGAAGAATCGAGGTTGTCAGAAGAGGTATCAGGGAGGTTCAGACGGGAAAGTGCATCAGCAGGTCCCATGTAAGAGCCAGGAGTGATGATCCACTCAATGTTATAGTCCTGGAGAAATAGTGCCCATCTAGCTTGTTGACGAGAGAGTTTACAAGGATCCTTCAAATAAGAGAGGTTTTTGTGGTCGGTAAAGAGAGAGACCATGAAGGAAGTACCGAGGAGATAATGTCTCCATTCAGAGAGTGCAAGGATAACTGCCAAAAGTTCGCAATCATAGATCTCGTAGTTTCGTTTGGCCAGAGCGAAGGTCTTAGAGAAGTAGGCGCAAGAATATAGGTCGCCATTGACATCTTTTTGCATAAGAACAGCACCAGCGGCAGCGAGGGAGGCGTCGGTCATAAGGAAAAAGGGACGTGAGGTATCAGGGATAAAGAGGACAGGAGTGGAGGCAAAGATAAAGTGGAGGGAATCAAAAGCTCATTGCTGAAGTGGGGTCCAGACCCATGGTTGATCCTTTTTTGTAAGGAAGGTCAGAGGAATGATGATATCAGAATAGTTGGGAATGAATTTCCGATAAAAGTTCACGAAGCCTAAAAAGGAATGAATTCCCTTGATGGAAGAGGGTGGTTTCCAGTTGGCGATAGGGTATGCGTAACCTGTGTGGGTTATGGGTAAGGGCACCATGCAGGTACGGGTGGGGGTTTGGATCTTGATAACCCGTACCCTTACATACCCTTACCCATACCTGAGCCTATACCTGTGGCATTTGACTAACCTAGAATTCAACTATTACAAGGCCCAAACTTTAGATAACAAAAT